>VZTN01001861.1:330471-393753 GCA_013400515.1 Erpornis zantholeuca | reverse complement strand
CCCTGGCACAGAATGGGCACTCGGGGATGTCCCACAGGAGGGTTCCTGGCACAGAATGGGCACTCTGGGCACTCTGGCATGTCCCACAGCTCTGCCTGGTGCGGTAAGGGATGTGGGAGAGGCTCCCTGGAAGCACCACCCGCTCTCCCTCCAGCGCTGGCAGCGGGACCGGGGCTCCCAAACCCGGGCTGGGGTCTGAGCCCTGGGTGCCACTCTGGGGTACACGGGGGGGTGGCATTGGCAAAAAAAAGAGCAAAGACCGGAGGGTGGGTAAAGCACCAAGGCAGCGCCTGCGGCAGCACCAGCGGAAAATCCCCAAGTTTTCATTTTCCTTCCAAAGTTTCACCCAACTCCATCACTTCTCCTCCTCCTCCTTCCCCCTTTTTTTTTTTTTTTTCCCTCCCATTCCTTTTAATTAACAGTGTAATGGAACTCAATTCATTCGCAATCTATTCTGGCAAGAAACAACCCTCCCCGGACTCCAAATGACCTGACTAATAGGGTTAGAGGCTGTGAAAAATGCAAGACAAAATTTTTAGCTTCCTCACCCTAATTATCTCCTCTGAGCACCACGACAGCGGCACCGAGCCCCCCCAGGCTGCCAGGGGGACACGCTCTGCCTGGGCACACTCCCTGCATTTCAAAACTTCCCAAAAAATCCCCAATTTTCCCCCTCAGGCTCCCAGAACACACAGCCCGGGACGAGCAGCGGGAAATGGGGAAGGATGAGGAGAGAAGGGCCGGCAAACTGGGCGAGCTTGGCGTTCGCCACTCTGAGGGTGAGAGGGGAACGTGGATTAATAGGCTGGCGGTTAATGCTATTTAGAGACAGCCAGACACAGCAGGTAAATAATGATGATGATCTTCTAACGAGCTCGCATCTGCACAGCACCTTGCCTCCAACCGAATCCCGAAATGCTTTACAAAAAAAAATAATAAAATGAGCCCAGCACGGTCCCCCAGCCCTGTCCTGGTTTGTTGCCAGCACTGAAGGGGAACGCTGGCTCCTCCCGGTGCTCAGCTGTGCCCAGGCCGGAGCACCCTCGGGACAATCCCACACCCCACACAAGGACCTTTCTGGAAAAGCATGCTCGGATTTTTTTTCCAGCCAGTTACCTCCCAGCTCTGGGAACAGCCATTTAGGAGCTCTCAGACCGTTTCTTTCGGGATGTGACCTAAAAAGGGAAGTCTGGATCCAACCCTTGGTTTCCTCACGAACTCGGTACGGAAGCTTTCAACACACCTGATTTAGGACAATCTCCAAATCCGGATCCACCTCCAGGTTAATCACCACGGTAACCCGGGGCTGTTATCCACTCTCCGCGGGCTGGAACGGGCGCGATTCCCCAAGCTGTGGGGGAATCTCGCCTCCAAGAGCTTTGGGGTAAAGGGTGAGTGTTCAGGGCTCAGTTCCAGCCCAGCCCTGCTCTAATTTTCAACTCTATTTGTTCTATTGAGTGGTTATCAAGTTAAAAATGCAAGGACTATGGATTTCTTTCCAGCTTAAACATCTGAAAACAAATGTGCTAATGAGCAATCTGACCACTATAAAAATGATTACTGACAGCACTTCAAGGACCCGACTTTACTGCCTTCAAAAGCACCCAGAGCAGCAGAATGCAAGTGGCTGTCCCAGGGCCATCCATCCAGCCCTGGCCAGGGGGAACTTCCACATGAATGCTTACAGGAGAATAAAACAGAGAGGAAGAAAGGAAAGCCAGGAATCAAATAATCTCTTGCCAAAGCTGCTCCAAGCCTCCTGCAACTGATTCATGCTCAAGAGGCTGGAGGATGAGATTTCCGGGTGCTCTGATTCTCTTCTACCTGTGCAACTCAGTGCGGCAGAGAGGAGCGCTCCAGGTGGGAAGGGACCCTCCTGATCCAGGCTCCGCTTCACCTCGGGCTTTTCCTACCAGGAATTTCCACGTACAGCCTCACCAAGGGCTTTTTTCCTGCCACGGATTTCCAGGCACAGCCTCACCAAGGGGAAGGAGGGAAAGGGAGAAATTACAGAGCTATTGGGATCTTCAGCTTCGAGGTATTGAATAAAATCGTGCCCTTCCTCAGTGCCTGGTGACTGATGGTCCAGTTGGAGCTGCCCATCTGTTAGGACATAATCCTCACTGAAGGAACAAAGAGAGGCATTAAAAACCAAACCCTGCTCCATTTAAACACAGATTGGAGATTTATGGGCGTTTCACCGGCCCCTTGTTCCTCTGGTGATTGCCCATTCCGGGCTCTCTTTGTTTTCACAAACAACCACCCCTTCTCTCCGCGCCACCGCTTTAGAGCCAGCAAAAGGGACGGGTGCCAAATACAAAGTTATTTAAGGCGCCGTTCTAACATCCCCTGGAACGGACAGGAGGGACAGAGCCAGCCCGAGGCCACGGTCCCAGCACAGATGGCATCATCTCCCATGCCCTGGCACGGCCAATCCTGCCCTGGCACAAGTGGGGCTGGCTCTGGGCACGGGGAAGCGCTGCCATGGGGATTCCCATGCCATCCCATCCCATCCCATCCCATTCCCATCCCATTCCCATTCCCATCCCATCCCATCCCATCCCATCCCATCCCATCCCATCCCATCCCGAGGACACCCAGGGGCTGGTGGGGAATGCAGAGATCCCTCAGAGCACACGCTGGCCTCGTGCCCCGGGCAGGGCAGGGCAGTGCCAGGTCCGTGCCCGGAGCAGGTCAGGGATGAGGCTGTGAGCGATGCAGGGGATGGCAGCAGTGACTCACAGCCGGGACACCGCAGCACTGCCACCGACACAGCTCAAAAGCTTTTCCTTCTGGGTGAGACTGAATGAGGCCAGGACTGCGGGAGGAGGAGGAGGGGGAAGAGCAGGTCAGCTTCACCTCAGCTCCAAGGGTGAGCAGGACACTCCCATGCCGGCAGCTGGAAGCAGAGACATGGCTTAGGGTCACATCCCAGCTTTGTCACCGATCTGCTGTCCCTTAGCTTCTCTCTCATCCTGCATTTACCTTCCTTGTCCCTTCAGACTGCGGCACCTTTCACACCTGCTGAGAGCTCACAGCCTCCCCAGCACGGACTGCTCCAGTCCGAGGAAGTCTAATCCCTGCAGCGGAATTAGTAATACAAATAAAAAGTTAAATAAGGGCAAAAACCTTCCCTGGGGTGGTTTCCTACTCGTTCCTGAGAGCCATCAGCCTCACACAGAGGAGCACGGTCTCGCTGCAGGTCTGCCCTGTGCAGGGAGCCAGGAGCAGACAGAATTCCCAATCCCAGAGAAGCAGCAGTGCACAGCAGCCCAGCCCAACTGAGAGGGCACGCCAGGATAGAGAGCACACTCCTGCCTTCAGATGAATTGGAAGTGAACCACGGATTGCTAAAAGCATGTCAGGGGATGAAAGAGCCTCCGCTGCTGACTAATTGGTGCTCAGGAGCAGCCCAGCTTGGGGTGCCTTTGCCAGAGCCACCGTGGGCATCCTCGCCCTGGCAGTTCCAAGCCAGATTTGCTCTAAACCCTTGTGATTTGCAGTCCTGGCTGCTCCAGGCCTGCACTCCTGCTGGGAGCTGAGAGCCGAGGGCTGATCCCACAGGATCTGAGCAGCCACCTGTCAGCTCCCCTGCCATGCAGAGAGAGGCACTCCAGCTGCTCTGCCAAAAGCTCCTGGGGAGCCAGGGCCTCTCCTGGCACCGACAGCTGGCTCAGCAGGGCCAGGGGGACCAGCAAACTGCAGCCACCAGCCCTCCCTGGCACAGGCACAGAGCCCACGCTGACAGAGCCAGAGGGGGCTGGGTTTAGAGTCACCTTCTTGTCCCCAAAGGCTGAATCCTCGATCCAAGAGCTTTTCGAACCCTGGATAAACCCTGCCCTCATGGCCAGCACGCAGGGTAAGGGAAATTTGAGAGCGAGAGTGGTTAAAATCCTTTCTGAGCGTTCCTGCATTGGCTGGGACATTGTCCTGCTGTTCTGCCCAGGGCTGATCCCATCTCTCCTCTCCTCAGAGACCTTTGCCCAGGTCTGGAGCTTCCCACAAGAGGCTGGGATGGGGTGTGTGAGGGCACCTCCCAGGCCTGCACGAGTCCAAGCTCCAGCCCTCTGCAGATGGGCTCTGCAGAGGAAGCTCCGACTGTGGCACGGAGCATCCCCCGCACGTCAGCACAGCCAGCCAAGGCTCTGCTCCAGCCTCGGGGAGGAGGGGAAACAACTGCTTCCCTCTCATAAAACACGGATTTTATTAGCTAGGAAAGTCAAATGGCTTTGCAGGAGGATGAAGACCAGGGAAATCTGCCCACATTGGCCAGATGTGAACTACAAGACACAGAAGCACCTCCCAGGCAGACGCGGCTCATCCTCTGAGGTGATGCTCTGCAGAACAATCCTTCTGCTCAGCCCAGCAGCTTCCTTCAGTTTAAATCACCCACTCTCCGTCCCAGAGGGGTGCCCGGGCTGTGTCCTTACACCCGGCAGGCCCCGAGCAGTCACGACAACTCCTCGCTTCCTCCCGGCTCTGCCGAGCACCGATCCCTAATAACTTCCCCACCTCATCCCGGAGCGCTCCTCTCTCTCCCCTTCCCCCGCGCCCGGCTCGGCAGGCTCCCATCGATCGGGGATGAATCAGGCGGCACGGATCGCCACTTCTCACAAGTACCGCTCGCAGATCACGCAAAAACCTCCTCCCAGCAGAACACTTCAGAGAGCCTTCGCAAGCAATTAACGTCGCCGGGCTCCCGCCGGGGAGTGGGGGACATTAAAGGGAACAAGCTCTGCGCAACCACACGAGCTCCCATTAGTTTGTTGACACCGGCAGATCGGTGTTTTCTCCTCGCCCGCGAGGCTGCTCCCACTCCGCGGGGAAGTCTCCTGCAGAAGGAGCTGGGTTTGCTCCATCCACCGAGTCCTTCTCAGGGGGTTCTTTCCACACTCCGGTTTTGCCAAACAGGGCCTGATCTTTGATTCCCAGCTCTGCCCACCACCTCCAGGGCATCCTCAGGGCCTCTGTCCACCCCAGGAGAGCAGGCAGGAGAGTTCCCATCCCTGGCATTCAGAAAATCCAGCTGTGCTCCTGGACCTCAGCAAGACAGCAGCTCCCATCGATCCCACAGGGATCAAACACCTTCAGATTCCCTCGTGGCTTCGGGGCTTCATAAAAAAACAGGCAATGTGTCCGAGCAATTCCCCCAGGAATCCCCGTGTGCAGCAATCCATGGGCTCGGTGGGAAGCAGCTCCGGCCTTTGGATTAAACTGGCAGGAACATGAATTAAAAAACAAACAAACAAAACCTTCATTCCCTCACGTCCCTTTCAGCAGTGCCCCAAAGCCCCAGGCTGTCCTTTCTTCCCCTAAATCCGCAGGTTTGTGCCCTTCCTCCGTTCCTGGAGAAATGACCTGCAGGGAGCTGCTGCCCAGCGGGCACGGGGTGATCCTGCCAGTACAAACACCAATAATTAGAGCATATTTACACCCCACAGCTTGTGCTGCGCTGAATGAACTCATTTAAGTCAGCAACAACGGGCCAAGCCAAGAGTAACTTGTCTCCATCAGACCTACAGCAGGGCCAGGGGAGCCGCGAGAGGGAGAAACCCTTTTATCCTAATTAAAGCACAACCTGGCAGAGCTCAGCTCCCACCTCTCCAACACCTTCCACCAAACTGCTTAATCACAGGCAAATGAGTTTCTGTAATTACGGCAGGAAGGGATTTATCTCGGGACGCAGAGGTGGAGTAGCATGACCTGCAGAGAAAGTCAGTGTCAGCAAAGAGGCTGCCGGACATGCAGGGGCTTCTCCGAGTCCCTAAATCCCTCCCTGATCCATTCCAGAGCCAGCAAACATTGGTTTCTGTGTGCTCAGACTCCAGAGATTGGCTCTGTGTGCTCTCTGGCATCAAACAACTTCTCCAGGAGGGAGCAGGAGCATCCCTGGGAAGGGAAGGATGTCACCTGCTCCATGCTCAGGGAGTTTTGCTCCTGGCTGGGCAATCCAAACCGGAATCTGTTTTTTCCTCTCAAGACAAATGAAGATGTTTTTCCAAGGTGGAATGGGATTTGACCACTGGACTGATTTTTTTCCTGCAGCACTGTTCTGTCGCAGCCTGGGAGAGCCAGAGGGGCCAGGGGAGCACTGAAAAGGAGCTCCTGCAGCATCTCCTCCTCCCCTATATCCATCACCTGCTTTTGCAAACAGCTGGAATAAGGAATTCCTCGGCTTCGCCAGGGTCTTGTCTCAGCAACTGCGTTTAAGTCAATATTTATTCTCTGTATACAGCAGCTTCAGTTGGGGACTCAGGAAAACAAACACTGCTGCACTCAGTGCCGGGAAAGGCAGGGTTTGACTCGGCACCATCTCCAGCGACTTCCTAGGGAAGCTCTGGAGCTGGAGCTGCTCTTGGAACGCTCTGGAGCAGGTGCCACTGTCACCAGCAGCCTGGGGACCTGCCTGAAGCCACCAAGATCAACACAATTCGTGTTTCTCTGACAGGACTGGCGATTTAACCGAGCAGGAGGGGCTGCAGCCCCAGCCCGGTCTGATCGATGCTTCACACATGCGAATAGGCACGACGGCCTCCCTCGGAAAGCTGAGCAGGATTTCTCCATCTCCACAGCCTCTCCAAGGAAAACAGGGCATGGAATTCATTCCCAGCAGGCCATCACAGCACCCTTTTCCCAGCACCCGGCTCAGCGTCCCTCAAAATCAAGAGGGAAATCGTTTCCCTCAAGCTCTGGGTCAGGAATTAAGGGCATGAAAAGCACTGGGGACCCAGAGCAAAGTGAGGAAGGGGCTGAACGCTCCAAGCGCTGCCTGTCCAAGGCTGCCTCGGGCAGTGTGGCTGCTCCCAGCCACCGGAGCCTTCCCTGTGCTCCCAAAGTCCTGCCTGGCAATGGTTTGGGAGCTGCAGCTCTCATCTCGCTTTCAGAGCACACTCCCACAGCAGCATGCCGACCTTTCCCAAATCCTTCCCCTCCCTTGCCCGGAGATTCTTCCCTTCCCACAGAAATTCCCACCCCTCCCGGCAGCTTTGCCTGAAGGGCTGAGCAGGGTCTTGGCTGCACCCTCAGGAATCCTCGTGTGCAGCAATCCATGGGCTCGGTGGGAATCAGCTCCGACCTTTGGATTAAACTGGCAGGAACATGAATTAAAAAAAAAACCAAAAAAACCAAAGAGGACCAAAACTACAACAACAACAACAACAAAAATCAGAAGCTTCTGTTACACCCAGAAGCAGCAGGTTCATGCACTTTTGGAAGCACTTCTGAAAGGCAGATTAGATCAATACGGAGATGGAAAGCAGCACACAGGAGCAGCAGTCCCTTGTTTTATTCCACACAGACTCACATTAAAAAAAAAAAAAATCCCCTAAACAAAAAAAATTACACTCAGAAAAGCAGAGCAGGAACAATGATTTCTTGATTTCCCATATTTTATTTTCCCCACCAGCGACTTCCAGATCAAACCCACTCACTTTCCACGCACCAGCGAGGGCTTTTTGCCCCCCCAGCTCGAGTTGAGCTCTTTGACTTCACACCCCGACCCCAACACGAGCCCCCCACCCCAGAGCTGCGATGGCTCTGTGCCCAAACAGGGCAGGGGAGCTCCAGTTCCCTCCTCGGTGGCTGCAGCAAAAATAGAAACCAAAATCCAACCAACTTAATTTTTCTGGCCCGGGACAATGCCCCAGGTCTCTCGTTCTGGAGCCTGTCCTGGGGACCCTGGCAGGGACCCCGCACTCGATGCTTTCCCCACCCCATTCACCCCCTCCGCGCTCAGGGCTGGCACCAGTGCGGGACTCGGTGCGTTAATTAAGGTTAATGAACGTGCTCAGAGCACAGACATCAGTGCCCTCTACTGGGACCAGTCAGAAGGGTCTGTGGGGGACCCTGCGTGGCTCCCAGCGAGGGCTGGATGTGCCCTGGAGGGGAAACCCCTCGTGGGGGCGGGAGAGGTGTGGTACCCGCTCAAGTGAGTCCTCCCTGCACGAGCTCCTTCCTCTCCATCCCATTCCCATCCCCATCCCCATTCCCATCCCCATTCCCATTCCCATTCCCATCCCCATCCCCATTCCCATTCCCATTCCCATCCCCATCCCCATTCCCATTCCCATTCCCATTCCCATTCCCATCCCCATCCCCATTCCCATTCCCATTCCCATCCCCATTCCCATCCCATCCCATCCCGGCACTCCCTCCCCGCAGGGCTCTCCCATCCCCGAACTCCCCATTCCAGGGGCTGGGAAGGTCTCTCAGGGATCCCCAGGAGCACAGGGACGAGCCTGGCCCTCACCCCGAGCTGTGATCCAGCCCTGCCATCCTCCCAGCCGGGCACCTCCAGCGCTCCGAGCTGGATCGGCTGTGACAGTGCTGGGGAAAAGCAAATCCCCGGGGAAGGGGAGGCAGGGGAAGGTGGGCTTTGAGATTTATAAAACCACTCTCAGTTTGACTGCATTAGCTTTGCCTTAGGCTCCAAAACACGACGAAAGCCAAGCAGCGAGGAGGGGAGAGAGGGATTGGGAGGGAGAGGGGGGATGGCAACAAAGGAGAAAGCTGTAATTGCAATTGCTGGAATTCACTTTTAATGCTGGCTGCTGAATACAGTAAACACACTCTCAAGTCCAGGGAATAAGCATTGATTTTTTTTTTTTTTTTTGCAAGCGTTCCAGTGAAAAGCTTCAAATCAATCCTGTTCTGTCAGACACTTTTTTTGCCTCTTGGCCTCCAATTACTCACTCTCCACATCCACCCTGCCCAGATCTCACCTTCGCCAGGCACACCTGATGCTGAAGGAGCACCGTTTGATCCAGAATCCCACCCTGGGCCCCCAGGCATGCAAAACCCCAGCACAGGAGGGACTTTGCTTCCAAAGAACCCTTGGGGACAAGGGACAGCAGGAATGTGGAGAGGAGAGGGGGCTCCTAGGGGTGTGGGGATGTTTCTCTCTTGTCACAGCTCCATAACACCATGGGGATGTTTTGAGGGCTCAGGCTGAAGCTCTGGGCTGGACACAGAACCCACAGGAAGTTTTGGGTTGTTGTACTGAACCTTCAGCACCCACTGCAGGAACACCAAGGATTCAATCCCCTCTCCCACCCACCTCCCACACACCCCTCCAGCTCTCCAGGAGCCACAGGATTAGGTACCTTCCCAAAGTTTCATTTCAAGTATGGCCGAGCCAAGGCAAAAGGCTGGATTTTCACCCCAAGCATTTGCAGGTTCCTGGCAATGTGGGTTTCCCAGAGGCAGGAGCTAAGGGGGAAGAGCTCCGTGTGGGATCCTAGAGAGTCCTACCAGCTGCTCAGTCCCTGCTGGAGAACTTCAAAGCAAGGGAAAAAATGTCACTTAGCTAGGGAAAAACTCCAGGTTCTTTTGTACCCTCTGCAGGGGGACAGTGTCAGGCTGCAACCTGAGCGTGGCACTGGCTTTGATTGTCTCCTGTGACTGATGTGGGAAAGAAAGATGTTGTCAGGGTTTTGATGCTTCCCAGGACTCTACCCCCTGGACAGCAGCATTTTATTCATCTGCTCCATGAACAGAGGGAGGAATATTAACTGGAGAGTCTGGATTGTGGGATCGGCACTGCAGGCCCCATTGTCACACAGAGAGGGAACAAACTCAAGGTTTACTCAATGATCTTGGAGGTCCTTTTCAACCTAATTGATTGTGTGACAATGAGGCAAAGCTGATTCTTTGTAAAGTTCTAATTCCAGGAGAGGTTTAAACAACTTCTCCTCTGCTCCCGTGGCAAAGGGAATCTCCGGCTGCCCGTGCTCCTGGCACCGTGCCACACTGTGGAGGGACAGCAGGGACAGGGCTGTGCCAGGGAAATGCCACCCACGTGGGGGACAGAGCTGTCCTTACAGCCTGATCAAACAGATCCTGCCAGAAAGCCACGGCTGACATTCCCTAGGACAAAACTTTCTCCAAAGCAGACGCAGATGGAAGCAGACACTCACATCCCACAGCTCCTGCCACACATGCTCTCCCTTTTCCTCCCCGTTCTCCCCGAGACCTCCTGGCACAGACAATTCGCTCTCATTCCCAACACCCAGCACGAGGAAGAGTTACCACTGCGGTGACATGACCTTCAGCTGCTCACAGCCCAGACATTTCCTTCTGACAGCTCCCACATTCACCCTCGAATTATATGTGCTGTATATGACTGTTAAGAATAATCACAGTATTTGCAGTGGTGTGTTAGGCACCAAATTATGTATAGGCAAAGCGATTAGGGAGCAGAACAAAGTGGTTGTTCATGCAGCTAATGGCCAAAGTACCACTATTTTCCATCAAGACAATTTGCAGCCAGCGTAGCATCTTCTCACTCCCCAGCCAGGAGCAGCTTTGCGTGAAATCTTCAAAAACAACTCTGTTATCACAAGTCTCAACAGCAGAGCTCGGAGGGGGTTGTAACAGCCTTGATAGTCTTTAATTCTTCTCACCCCACCGCCTTTCCCTCCTGTCCCAAGTGCCTTCCTCCGGGAGATGTGGCTAAGCGTTGCCGCAGCCAAGTTGTGTATCCGGCGCTTAATGGCATTAAAACTTCTGCTGACTCCCATCTTTAGATAAAAACCTGCTTTTTAGGTTTGTTTACAAAAAATCAAAATCAATAACCATCTCAGCTCGCTGTTCTACAAGGCTTCACTCTCAGCCTCTCTTTCCGTCCCTGTTTTCCAGGAGGATGCCAGAATATGCTCAAGCCATACACAAAATCCATGTCTTCTACCTTTGCCAGAGTATTTTCATGGATAAACCCTTGGGTTCAGGTCCCCCACTGAGGTCCTCCCGCCTTTATTCCATGGATCTTGTCCAAAAAGCCAAGCACCTGCTTTCTAAAGCCTGCCCAAGCCCAAACAAGGAACCAGAAGGAACTAATCCAAGTCTAGAAGGAGCTCTCCTGCACCAGGCCCTTGGAAATATGAGATCCAACACAGTAATGACTCCAATCAAACCAAGAGGGAGATTATTTTAATGGCAGTTTGTCCCATGGGGAAGGAAAGAAACACCAGAACTTCTCAGGAGACGAGGAATCTCAGGCTGGGGCTGATGAGAACCTTGGACTGAGGATGGAGAAGATGCAGGAACCGCGGGGAAGGAAGCGATGAGGCTTTGGGAGCAGGAGAACAGGAATGCTGATGCCCTTGATAGCTCTGGCTCCAAGGTTGATGGAGCTGCCAGGAGGTACAGCATGTTCTCTCCTATTGATCTATCAATGTCTGCTCTCCAGAGCAGGGATTACTCACTTCTGATAACACAGCAAGGTTGCCTCTGATGAAAATCAATGGCTCTGACTACCCAGCCTTCATTTAATTACATCACGCTGTAAATCCGGCGGGAGCAGAGCGGGGACATTCTCCACCACCACCTCTGCTCCATGTCCCTCTCCCCAGTTTTGCACAAGTATCTTCCAGAGATTATCAAGATAAATGGCCTTGATGAGCAGAGTTTTGTTGTCTGGAAAGGACAAGGGGACTTCTCTGTCACCTTGGCCCACAGCTGGCAAAGCTGGCCAGGAAGACAAGGACACCAGAGATGTGCGGGCACATTCCTGGCAATTAGCTTTGTGGGAAGGAGGATTGGATTAAGACTGAGTGTGAGATCAGGCAGCTTTTTACAAGCTAAATAAGCAACAAGCAGTCTGAGAGAGATTTTTCCCTCTGTTTACAAGGCCAGGCAAGGCCAGGTTAATTAATCTCTCTTTCCAGCTGCCCTCCTCACTAGGGCTTGTTCTTCCCTTTGAGCAAAACACCCGAGACAGCTGCTCAGATCTCTCACATTGCAGGGTGATGAAAACAAAGGCACAGATGAAAATTGCTTTAGAGCTTAGCCTCTCGAAGAAAACAAACGTGCCCGTGCTGTAATTAGGACTAGGCATGAAAAAAAAAGAACCAGATCTTTGACCGGTGCTTAACCAGGGATAGTAAATAAAAATAACAACAATCTCTTCCCACACACACACACAGCACACGCAGAGGCACAAAACCAGGCAGGCCTGTTTTCCTGGAGCTCACAAAAGAGGGTGGTTCATCTCCCTTGATCCTCGCACAAAGGCAGATCCCAGCACAGGCTGTGGCTCTGTGCATGCTAAAAAACCCGGCAGCGACGCCCTCTCCAAACGAGGCATTCAGACACACTCTGCTGCCCCTGGGGAGAGTTTATACCCGGCACAGACGCGCAGCCAGCGGTGGTTCATGAATCGCTCAGAGCTGTTCAGCTCCAGCAGCCGGGGCTGCGGTACAGAGCATCATCTGAAGCTGTGGCACAGCCCCTGCCATGCTCCCAGCTGGACGTGCCAGCACTGCCATTTGGAGCTGCCCTGNTTAGTGGCAGAGATAATTTCTCCCGCGTTTGTTTTAATGAAAAAGTCCCCGACAATGTTTTCTCTCCCTCGCCGTTAACAGCACGATCAGAGCTGCGAGGCCTCAGCCAGCCCTCCCCACACAAACACCCTCCATCCTCAGCTCACCCCAGCTCCTTCCCAGCACTTGTGCAGCAAACAGAAGGCGAAAGCACAGCAGGCACCAGCAGCAGACACTTCCACAGCCCTGCAGTCAAACCCAGGAGCTGTGGTGCTTTGGCACAGCTGGCAAACATCTGTGTGCGAGTTCCCTGTCTGGGGAGGGCTGCAGGAAGCTAAAACCCCCGAGCTCACAGGGGTTTGGGTAATGGGGTTGATGGGCAGCAGGATCTATCTGGCTGTCCAGGAACCTCAGTCAGCACCAGGCTTTGCCCTCTCCCAGGAGAACATTTCTGCCCTCAGCAACCCCACAGAGAGCAGCCACAAAAGGCCAAAAAAACAGGTCAGAAAGTGCAAGAGCTCTCCTGGCACAGCTGCCTGGCTGTAGGAGAGCCTGCAGGTCCAGCAGGGCTGGCTGAGCATCTCTCACAAGATGATGTCTCCCTCCCTCCTCTGTCAAGGTCTCCTCTCCAAGCATGTCCTCTCTGCCAGCCGGGCACTGCTCTGCAGAGCAGGAGCAGGAGGCTCCTCTTTGGCAGGTGCCAAAGCCTTGAGTCACCAGGCTCAGAGCCCTGCCAGAGCCTGGCACGTCCCCAAGAGCTGGGGACACAGGGAAGGAGCAGTCTCCATGTGTGCTCGCTGCTCCTCAGGATCCAGACGTCATCTCCAACCCACTTGCTGAAGGCTGACGTGCTCCAGGGAGGAACAGGACACCCTTAGGAACGGCTCTTCCTCCTCAGCGAGGGTGTCCTGAAGGAATTGACAAAAATATGCTTTTCTCAGGGTTTTTGTGAGGGCTCTGCTGGTGAAAGGACAGGCTGCAACCCCAGGGAAAGGGGCTGTGGGGCCAGGCATTCATCCTACAAACATGGGGGCAAAAGGCTGCCTGGTCAGGAGCCGTCAGCAGATTTCGGTGGGAAGGATTACAGCAGGGATTCTCAAGTGAGGGCTCTCTAAGGAAGCAGACAGGGGAGGGAAAAATACCCTTAAGTTCTAAATTATCTTATTTCTTAGCCCCATTGCTATCAATTGCTTTGAGATATGGCCATGCCTATCAGCAGACAACTTGCACTCCTTGTTCCTGGCTGTGGAACAACTCCAGAACAGGGAAACTGCTCCTGGCCCAGTGACCTCGGGGATGAACTCCCCTTTCTCTGCTGTCGACAGAAAGACTGAACTCAGTTACCAACAGCACATTCCCAAGATTCTTTCCTCAAATGTGGCTCAAATTGGCTAGTGCATTAGGAGATTACTGGAGTGGAAAGGGCAGGGGAGATGGACGGAATGCAATCACAAGGGCCTCATTTCTCCTGGAAGCTCTATTAATGGACAAGGAGCCCTTTGGCACAGAGATAAGTCCCAGGCAGAGGGTAGCAGTGAGGAAGAGAGAAGGAAAATGCCTTTTGGGACTGATCCTTCCTGTTCCACTGGCACCTTGTCCCAAGCCTTCCCTGCATCAGCATTCAAGGGGACAATTCCCTGTCACACACAGCAACAGCTGACCGCTAATTAATCCCAATGCCAACACTGCCCGAACCTCTCCCACTCCTCCCACGTTAATTTATTTAATTTATTGCCTTATTTCTTGCCAGACCCATGAGTTAACTTCTCTCCACACAACTGCAAAGGGGAAAGATCTGGAAGTTATCCCAGGGCCGTGTAAGACAGGAAATCATTTCCCACGTCAAGTCCTGAGGCTCACTTTGATCATGTAAACACACACAAATCAATTGGCTGCGGGATGGATGCCAGACGTGGGCGACAGGTATTCCAGGGACCCAGAGCCACAGCTGCTGGAGCCTCTGCACTGGGGAGAACACCCTTATCCTGGCTGACTTTGATGGAGGGATGCCAGCTGGCATCAGGGAAGATTTATCCCTTGTCACACAGCTCCTCTGCAGAGCTCGACAGCAGCACTGGGAACACTCAGGCCCAGGAGCAAAGTCTCCTTAAGTGGATTCAGCAGACCTGGGCTAGTTCTGAGCTTCAGGAGCCTCTGGCCTGGCATGGCGTGGCCCAGAACGTGGCACAGCTCAGTCTGACTGGATTTAGTTCAGAGCTCCACACTCGCGCCCTCTGCGACGCCGTTTCCTTCCTCTGAGCTCTTTCAGCCGAGCTTGTTAAGCCTCATCACAAACTGTAAACCTCAAGCCTGAGTTCCACCACCGCCCCGAGCTCGCCACCCAAGCGTTGGGAGATCTCTGCATGACTCCAGCAAATCATTTAATCCCTGTACCTCCTTTCCTCTAAGGGATCATTCCAACCCTGTTTCTCAAACTCTGGGACAAAGACCATCATCAGATGTAGGAACTGGGGGCTCCCTGACCACGCAGATGGGGTCCAGCCACGATGGAGATCCAAATGCTGTCCCTGCTCCCCACAGGAGCCGCACCAGCCGAGGATTAATTCCCCGGTGACTTCTCCGTGAGCTCCAGCTCCCGAAGGCTGCTGACAGCACACGTGCTGCCGCGGCACGCGGAGCTGACCGAGCAGCTTATCGCCTTCCCCCCGGCTTATTACACCTCGGCAGCTTTGTATCTGGGAAAAAGGAACGCCGGGAACCCATCTCAGCGCCAGCTCTCGAGCAGGGCCCGTGCGGCTTTGAGAGCAGAGAGCTGAGATAAACACAGGCCCTGCTTTGTCAGAGGCTCTTTATCTCCCTGAGGGGTCTGTGCGGGCAGGGCAGGAGCCCACAGATAGCTCCCCAGGGCGCTCGGGCTCTGTTCTGGCAGCTTTCCACCGGGAGGAGGCTTCTATTCCCAGAAGAAAAGGCAGGTATCCATCAATACCCTGAGTGGGGGGCCCAGCCCCTGTCCCCCAGCAGCCCATGGGCTCAGCATGCCCGCAGTCCAGAGGGATTTGGAGGCTGAAGTCACATCCTCAACTTCCAGGGAAGTGCAGGCACGAGGGGAGACTCTTCCTCCCCTGGAGACCCCAAGGGAAAAATCCCTGTGGGAATGCTGGAGGGGGGGAAAGCTGGGGCACAGCAGTTTGGCCAGGGCTGCTGAGAAAAGATGGCAGGAGCAGGAGCAGGTCCTTGTCCCCCATGGGGCACCAGGCCGGGCCATGGCAGCCACGCTCCTTCACTGGTTTGGGAGCGAGGCCGCAGCTCCTTCCTCACTCCCAAAGCAGCTCCGACACCAGTTTGCTCCCCAGTACACAGAACAAAGGTGTCAGCTCCTGGTGACACCGAAATTGAGGTTTAGGGGAGCCCTGTACCTGTCAGGAGACAAAGCCCTGACCCCGAGGCTGCCCCCAGAGCTCTGCAGATCGCTCAGGCCTCTGATATGGGGGCTTGTTTCTGCTTGGGGATGTGGGGAGGGAAACTCCTCCTCAGCCACCAGCAGCAGCCAATGGAGCTGTGGTGGAAGGAGCCTGTGAAATTAATGGAAAATGGCTTCTCTCCCCCGAAAAAGGGTTGGGAACTCACAGCCTCTCCTGCCTGCTCCGTGCCATGACCTCCAGCAAGGCTGAAGGGAGAGGAGAGGAGAGGAGAGGTTGGGATGCCTCAGCCTCAGCCTCATCGCCACATCCTGACCCACAGCTCCAAGGTCTCCCCAGCACATGGCTCACATCCCAAAGGAGAGGAAGGTGAGAATGCAATGCCATGGCCAAGAGCCCTGCCTGGCCCAGGAAATCACCTGGGTCTCACACAGCAGCCACAGGGGCCGGGAAGGTGAGCTGAGGAGGGGAAAGGATTTAACCCAAGGTGGCCAAAGGGCTCAGATTTAACCCAGGCACGCAGCAAAATTCAACCACGTACAGTGCTCAGTGGGGTGAGCTCCAGTCACCAGCTCAACGTGAGCCCAGGGTGCCTGGCTTCCCTCTTTGAGCTCAAACTCAGCACAGACTTCTCCTTTCTTCCTCTGCCGTGGATCAATCCATGGAAATGAGCTCCAAGACGGGGAGCATTGTTGGAATATGCTTAGAGATGCAGTTTAAGAAAACCAACGGCATCCCGGAGCCCCAGGCAAGCTCCCTGCAGAGGAAACACCAACGGAGGTGTAAAGCAGCTTATTCCTTTTATTTGGGACGCCCTCAGGCTGAGGGGAGCCGGGAGGTGAGGGCGGGTGGGCACCGTGCAGGGGGCACTGCCCCACGCTGGCATCACCACCACGGCCTCAGCCTGCAGGTGAGCTCCCCTGGATCGACAGCAGAGCGTGCAGAGGGAGGGTTGCTAATTAAAAAACCCCTCTGAAAGCTGCTTCGGAATGAAATAATTTAAAGGAAAAAAAAAATAATTAGGAAAAAGAAAAAAAAAAAAGTTCTGCATCTCAATTGCAAAATAATTTAAAGAAAAAAAATAATTAGGAAAAAGAAAAAAAGAAAAAAAAAGAAGAAAAAAAGCTCTGTATCTCAATTGCAAAGTTCCTGCCGGAGCCGTTTCATTTCCATTTTGCACCACAATAGGAGGAGAGCAAACAATGGCTGAGGGGAAGCAGCCTGATTGTGGGGAGGCAAAGTGCCACGCTCGTTTTTCATCAAACGTGGGTGAACCCGATTAAAAAAAATAAAAAAAAAAATATAAACATATCCATTTCTTCACTTCATTATCTCTCCCAACCAAATAAACCAGCCCCTCAGGACAGCTCATTGCAGCTCCTTCCCAGCCCTCGCCCACAGCCTCAGAGCTGCTCAGGCTTCTTCTCTCCCTCCTTCCTCCCCAGAGTGGGAATTTTGGGAAGGAAAAGGACATTCCAGGGCCACCAGAGGGGCACCTGTGCCAGGCCGGAGCGGGGGAGAAGCGCTCATCCCACCCGAGAGTGGCAAAGAGGAGGAGAACGGAGAAAAACTCCTCCGGCATCACTTCCAGCAGGGCCGGGAGGAGCTCCCTCGCCACCAGGGCTCCTGTTCGGGGTGACAGCTCTGGGTGACAGCTCCGGGTGACATCCATCGGAGGGGATTCACCACCGCCGCTTCCAGCGTTCCCATGGCGACCAGGGCGCTCCGTACGGCGTGCGAAACACTCCATTCGCTTATTGATTGAGCCGCCGTCAAATTCAATCACAAGTGAAAATGGATTTTTTAATGCGACTATTAGCTGCTTTTGAAAGGCAAATTGAGTTCAGTTATACCGAGTCAGCCATCAAAAAACAATTTGCCGTCAGCCAGACGGGGCCGGAGAGGAGCCCGGCCGGGAGCAGCGCGCCCGCGGATCCGGAGATCCGAGAGGGGAACGGAGGGGAAATATGGCTTTTCCTCCTCAAAAATGCACCGGGAGAGGAAGGTGAGGCGCAAGGCTGGGCTTTGAGGGGCTGGCATGGACACGGCTCCTTGTGGGATGCACAGCTGGAAAGGAGCAGAGGGTTCAAGGAGCAATTTTGATGGGGTTCATCCCAAAACACCCAAGCAGGGCTGCAGGACGAGCACGGTGGAGGCTGTCCCCAAATACTGGAGTGCACAAGGGGAGCCAAGAGAGAAGGACACACGACTGGTGAAGCCCAGGCAGTGCCACCCCTTCCCTGTGCCACCCCACAGCCACCACGACCCAACAGAGCTCATTTCCTTCCAGCCGCTGGAAAATAAGATTTTTCCCTCGCTGATTAGGGAAGCAGATTCTCATTACTTCGTTAAGTGAGGATCAATATCGCAGCCAAGTCTGAAATCAGCCCTGTCTGGAGAGGTGTTGAGCACACCAGTTTCCCCAGTTTGGGGTTAAGCAGCATTTCTTGGGGGACATCCACGGCATTGCTCTGGGATGGAGATGGAGGAAGGATGTGGGACAGGAGAGTTTTTAATTGAACTTGAAGTTCAGACAAAACTCTGCCAGATGTATGAGGACTTGCCTGTACACACATGTTTATAAATAAAACCTTCTATATATTTAAAAATCCACATAAAAATAAATAATTTTTTCCCCCTACATAACTCAAGGATTAGAATAGGGCCCATTAATTATAAACCAAATTTTTTTTAGACCCCCTGAAAACCCTCCAATAAATAAATAAATAAATAAATAAATAAAGATCCAGCTTCACTTTGGGGTGCCACCTTTCCTGATCCTCCTGTCAATCCCACGAGGGAACTCACAGGCCTTATTAAACACTCACAGGAGCAGCCCAGGAATTTCTATAGCAGCATAATCCAAAGATCTGCTTTCAAAGAGCCTCTGCTTCCCACAAAGCTCCAGCCCCAGCTAATGAGAGCTTAACCACATGTTTGTGGTGGATGAAATAGTATCATTTTGCAATTATTATCATTCAAACATTATTTATTTAACCCGCAGCCACATTATATCGACTGCAGAATTGCTGTCATTTTTACTTTTGATGGCTCTCTTATTGAGCTGAGTGTGAGGAGTTGTGTTGTGTGTTCCCAGTGTGGGGGAGGCTTCCCCTGCTCCCTCACCCTCTCCCCAGCCAGGTCCAAGTCTCTGCCCCAGAGCTGGTGGTGTTTGGTACCAGAATCCCCCCAAAAATGGGTGTTTTGCCATCTTTCCTTCTGCTTTGCCTCCCCCCACTTGTCATATTTGGGGAATGAATCCGTTCTGACCACCAATACAAAGCCCTGTGCACCAGAGAGTCATAGATAAGGACAGAAGGTGGATTTGGTGCCACCCTTTTACCCTCCCCAGCAGCTCTGAAAGCTCCTTTGTCAGAGCTGGAGAGGGAAGGCAGCTGGAGAGGAGCTCCGGGCACCCCAGAGAGTCCAAAAGTGGGAATAACAACCAGCCTTGGGCTGAAAACCCTTCTCCAAGGAAGCAGCAGGATGAGTCCCAGCCACCATCCCTGGGGTTTGCAGCAAAATAAACACCAAGGGGTGCACGACTCAAGATCTGAATGTCAGCAGGCTAAAAGGAAGTCTGCTCCCCCTGTGTCTCCTGGCCCTGGTTCTCCTCTCACACGTCACTCTCCCGAAGCCTTGCAAGATGCATTCACACAACAGGAAATCCAACATTCCCCTTCGCCTTCTTCTTTCTTCCTCTCCTTTAATTTTCCCCAAATGTAAATGAGGAAGTCATCTCTCCTCCGGTGATGAAACATCTGCCTGGAGAAGCTTGCAGTGCAATGCAACATATTTTGATCACTGCTCCATCTAATTGCAGAGAAGAGAAGAGAAAAATCACAAAGCGGGGTTTGGGACTTTTTTTTCCCCCAAAACACAAGGCATCTGAAAAATAATAGAAAAACAGCAGCACTGACAATCAGAGCAGAGGCAGCTTCCCCATCGGCCTTGAAAAACAGCACTGGAATACAGAACCTGCTTGGAAGGAGAGGGATTTCAGGGTGAGATAGGGAAAGATTAATTGCTCGTGCCAAGGACACGTGGGAGTGGAATTGGAATCTCGGTATCCTCAAAGCTGGAGGCTGCTCCAGCCAGGCCACAGCGATCTGGCTGCACATCCATCCTTTGGGGCTCGCCAGGATCAAGTTCTTGCAACTCCCTCACACCCACTCCAGAGCACAGGGGAAGGAGGGACATGGGGGGAAGAGCCTTCAAGAGTGACCCACGGTCACAAGTCCCAAGGCCCACCAAACTCTTGGTGTTCGGGAGCCAAGATGCAGAAGGAGCAAAGGCTGGAGCTCAAAACTGGGCTGCACTGGCTCAACCCAGACAGGGACAGCAATTCTGCTCCGGGAGCAAGCCCCGGTCCTTCCAGGGAAGCTCCGGAGACACTCAGACACAGCTTCAACCTGGCAGAGCCCTCGCGCTGGCCTCGGCTCCTGAGGTGACAACAACGGGGGAGGCCTCAAAGGCACGGCAGGCAGCACCACCCACACCCCTCGGCATTCCAGAGGGGCTGATTGCTTCCCTTGTTTATCTCTGAAAAAATTCACCGTGAAGCGCTGGTGGGGCGCAGCCTCCAACCACTCGAGGATGTTGCTCGCCGCGGGTGACGCAGCTTTTAGGAGTTCCAAATAAGGCCCTAATCATAATCGCTGCTGTTTCCCTGTCTTGCTCTTCAAGCTCGAAGGGGGTCCATGGCTAAGCAGCAACAAACAGCACCTCTAACGAGACCTCACATGGCAAGGAACCAAGCCCAGCACCAGGGGGGCCTGCTCGGCAGCCCCGCTGGAGGAATGCTGACAAGTTGTTTACAGCAGCTTACAGAAAGGCAGTGCAAAATAAAAAGGAGGCTACCTGCCTTCCACTCTTCTCCCACCTGGATTTCCAAGGGAAAACTTGATTTCCCTTCTAAACGTTTCAAGTTTCCAGAAGAGGAAAACAAAACGCTGCCTGTGATGAATGGAGGTTGGCAGCTGGTGGGGACAGGTATGGCACTTGAAGCCATGGGAAACCAGCCCAAAACGTTCAGGCACCGCAAGGAAACAAAAAAGCCGATGGGAAAGATGCCTGCAGACAGGCAGGGGGGTCCCAAGCCCCCTTTTTTCTTCACAGAGATTTGCCAGCAGCGTTCTGCTGGCAAACAGGCCCCCGTCCATCCTGCCAGGCAGCTCTCTTCCAAAACAATTGCTCCGAGGATTGTCCTCGCCGTTTGTTATCCTGCCTGAGCATGAAGACACACAAGTGAGCAGCAGGTGCCTGTCTGGAGCCAACGGGGCACAGTGGTTTAATCCAAGTCCATCTGCACGTGGAGAACAGGCTGGAGGAGCTGGAGCCCACAGTGCTCATCACCAGCACCAGGAAAACGAATGGATCCACTTCAAAATCGTGCCTGCCACAGACACCTCGAGCTGCTCCTGAAAGGTCACATCCCTCCTCAGTGTGGGTTTAATCCAAGTCTTGTCTGTCAGGGAGAGAGAAAAACACAGCCCTGGGGCTCTCCAAGATGGAATTAGTCCTCTGAATCCTCCCCTGCGGGCACGGGCACGTGGGCACGGAGGGAGCGCGTTGTCACCTTGGCGGAGCGCCGTGTGCTCCCTCCTTGAGTGCAGCTGGTGCTCACAAGGTCAGAAGCAAGAAGAAAACTCACCCTGGGCTAACGGGAGGCAGAGAGTAGGAAGATTAGTCACCATCCAGAGATCCGCGTTTCCTGGGAAATAAAGCAGCTGACAAGGGGTGGAGGACATGAGAGGCGCAGGACGGTGTGGGATTCCAGGCTGGAATTCAGTCCCTGGCTCTGCCCCAATTCCACACAACCTCTGCTTCCCTCTTTGCACGTCCTGATTCTCCTCCTGCCGCTCAGCTCCTCTCAGGGCACTGGAAGCTCTCTGGCGTTTGCCAAGGGCAACTCCTTCCAAGCACAACCAAAATCCCCAAGTCCCCCCAGGGCCAAAGGGACAACTGGCCCTAACCCCTCCCAGGACAAGCTGACAGAGAGGGGCTCCTGCCCAGCTATTTCTGCTGCCTCCCAGGACGCAGGAGCGTTCCCAAGAGGATCTGTCACTCTATTTGGAGCATCAATGTTTGCCTAAGCAAATAGCTCGGAAAGCTCCACAAATAGCAGGAGGGTTGGTTAATTGGGAAGAAGGCAGAGAACCACGGAGCAAAACACATGCAGGCAGCACCAAAGGCGGGGAAGAGCACGGCTGAGGGGATCTGGCCACCCCAAGGGCACATTCGCCCTCCGTACATTGTTTTCCCTGGCCCAGCACCACTGTCAACAACACTTTCCGCATATGCCAATAGGACCATACTCCCGCAATTACACGGCAATCAGAGGCAAATTACATTCTTGCTGTTTACTTTCAGTGTCCTTAATTAATCCGGTTATTAGACGATTAATGAAGCTTGTTTGGTGAAAAACTCATAGCATTTACAGCGCGGGCTCACGCGTGCAGCCGGCTGGCATCTGGCTCCGCATCGGCACGTGGGGCTGGAGGCAGCGCGGCCAGCGCCTGTCCCCGAGGCCAGCGGAGCGGGGTGACACCGACACCGGCCCCGCAGGGCTCGGGGAGGGGCTCGGAGCTTGGCTTTTCCAGCTGTGCCTCCACTCCAGGAGCTCAGTCCCGCAGCTCCAGCCGCGCACCGGCTCCCGGCTCTGTCTGGAGGCACAGCCGCTGCCTCCCCGCTCCTCTCCAAAGGCAGCAGGACCCACACCGGCAGCTCCCACCGCTCTGGAAGCTGCTGGAGAAGGTTGCCAGCCCCGTGCAGCCGCTGGCCCCCGCCATCCCTCTCCTCAGCCGGCTCCCAAGGCACCCTGCCCTCCCCAAAGGTCACCCGGGCTCGTGTTTGGTTAAGCTGCCGATAATGAAGTGGCATGTTCATCTAATGATCAAATTGCCGCACCGCGAGCACGCAAGGCTGAGGAGAACTAATTAAGAAGCTCATTTGCATACTCCAGCGTTTCCGGTGCACGTATGGGGTTCCCATAGCAACCGGTACAAAAGCTGGTGACGGCGTGTGGGTTTTAGTGGGTTTTAAGTGCTGGCTCCTTCCCTTTGTCATCCCCTGCAGATCACAAAGGCTCTGCGAGGAAGGTGCGGTGACACCGGGCTGGGGAGGGACATTTCTGCACAGCGAGGGGGGGGACAAACGAGCTGCGAGCGTAGCAGGGGCTGAGCTCGCTCCCAGTGCCACCAAATCAGATATATCGGAGAGGGGAGCAGGGATTTCGGGCCCGAACGGAAATCCTTGGCCCGGTACTGCTCCATCCAAAACTCTCCTGAGTCACTTTGGCCACAGCTCCAGAGGGAAGTTTAGCAGGGGACTGCAGCAAATCCCGCAGCATCCCTGAGCCCTGAGGAGGCCCTGGCTGCAGGGAGCTCGGGGTAACGCCTGCAGCACCTGCAGGGCCGTGGGGACACTGTGGGATGGGACCCCAAATGCTGCAGCCCAGTGTGGGAGGAAGGAAACCAGGAGTGGCCAGGTGAGGGTGTCAGCTCCAGTCCCAGCAGGTTCCCTGCAGTGCGGCGCAGTCCAGCCCCAGCTCCTTCCATCATGTCACTTTTCCTAAGCACCAAGATTTCTTTTCTGCTTTGTGTTTCTGGCAAGAAATCTTTGCATTTAGATAAGGAATAAAGCCTGGAATCAGATCTGAACTCTGCGGCAGAGATCAACATTTTAATGAATTAAATATATTCCAAACTAAATGTAACCTCTTAGCGCTCACATTTTTGAGTGAGGCTAACTCAAAAGAAAAAGCCAACAATCCCAACTCATTTCAGCTCTCCCTGGCTGTGAACTGGCCACAGGCCAATCAATTATCTTGAATTTATTCGTTATTCAACTTCCCTCCGACAGCCAATTTCCAGGCTGTGAATTGCAGGTGAGCGGCTCCTCCGGCCGCGGCTGCGCTCTCATTCCAGACCAGTTTGCAGGCACTGGTTTCACTGGGCTGCCCAGGAGCCTGGCCCGGGGCCACCAGCGAGCCAGGACACTCCGGCTGGCACGTTCAGACATGGCCGGGGGGGCTGGAGGCACCGGGGCTGTTTGACATCCAGCAGCAGCGTTTAGAGATGCAAACAGAGCCCGAGCATCCCCCCAGGGCTGCGCGGCGCTGCCAGGCCTGGGAAGAGACATTTAATTCCTCCCTGTTAATTCGAGGCTGCGCAGGGAGGGCAGAGCTGCCCCGGCCAAGCGCGTTTGGTCGCAGGGAGCAGATGCTGCGGCTGAATGAAGCCCTGGGTGCCCGCAGAGCTGGGATGGGCAGTGGGGAGGGCAGGGATTAGACTTCGGCTGTGCTGCCCCAGGCTCAGCCCACCCCAATTCCAGAGCCTGGTGCTTGGGGGGGCGCATGAGGGAGGAGAACGATGCCAAGGAGCAGCGGCGAGGCAGCAGAGGAAGCCCAGCTGGTCCTCCCTGCAGCCCCCAGCGCGGCTGAGGAGCCCCGAAACTCTGACCCCTCCACTTCAAACACCTCAGCTCACTGTTTCCCACTCTAACTAGTTTTCCTCTGTCCCCAGCCTACCCACGAGCTCCAAACCCACCGAGCTGGAAGAAGTCCCCTTGCCCATCCAAAGCTTTCTCCTCCCCTAACATTGTTTTCATTTCCCCCCCCCCCCCCCCCACGGTTTTTTATTCTCAATAAAAACATAATTACAGGCTTTTAAAAAAAGCAAATTATAGTGACATACTTTAATTATCTCCAAGCAATGGAGGACTAAATTACACAGTCAGGGAATCGGAGGTTACCTAAAAATAAAAGCAAGAATCTTCATTAAATGCTAATTGCAGCTTTCACCACTGAAGTGAGATTTCAACACAGACCACCATTGACTCACTGGGCCCTGCAAGAGAACATTGGGGCTGGGGAGAGACCCTCGGATACACAACTTGTGCCTCCATCCATGGCTCCAGCCACAGGGATTGCTCCAAAGGGACCTCCAAAGGCTCCACGCTGCTGCTGGACCTTCCCCAGCCACAGGGCTGGGTGCTTCCACCTCCCTCCAGGGCACCCCCTGCCCCCTCAACCCCACTCAGAGGCACTGCCCACCTTCCCAGCAGCTCTGAGGGGCTCAGCACAGCTCCTCCAATGCTTTGGAGCAGAGAAACATGTTCCAGTTTTTCCCAGAGCTGGTCCTGCACCAGGAATGGAAGCACAGCATCTGCCTCAGCTTTGCTGCTCTCTGCTCTGAACCCGAGTCCTGCCTTGCTCTGAGCACCACTCGGCTCTCCTGGGGTGAAAATGGCTCCTTGGGGCTCTCCTTGTGGGAGAAGAGCTGAACAGAGCTCTGTCCTCCTCTCCTGTCCACCCCAAGCTCTGCTCCAGCCCTGTTCTTCCCATCCCCTTCCTCCAGATTCCCTCCCCGAGGAGCTGCCACAGGAGATCTCCAGGCTGATCAGGAGCTGATTTCCTCCAAGACACGGCAAGGGAGGCACGAGGTGGCAGGCAGACTGGAAAATTCGCAGGGAAATTATCTTGTTTTTCCATTTCCCATTGAGTTGGCCTAATTATGCCACCGAAGTCTGTAATTTGCCTCTCACAGAAGAGAGTTAATGACTGGTTCCAGGCTGCTGCTGCTCCAGGCGGGGGCACAGCTCCCGCTCCAGCCCCCAGCTGTGCCCTGGGACCCCCAAAGTTCCCCCTTGTCCCTGGAGAAGGGAGCTCAGGAGAAGAGCTGGCGACTGGGGACAGCAGCCAAGGACAACAGAAAGTTCCAGGAGGCAGTAAGATACGAGCAGGGGATGGAAGCAGCTGGCACCAGCCCAGGTTTTTTCCTTGCCACTTCTCAAAGTCCCAGAAAAAGTGAAAAATCTGCAGGTCGAGCACTCGGGGAACTCAGGCAATTATCGTTGTTTAAATTCAACAGCACTTCACAGAAATAAGAGGAAAATCAGACAAGTGCTTTTAAAGCTCTAAGGGAGGCGAGGAGGAGAAATGATAGCACCATTTTCTGGACAGTCACCTCATTTAAAAAAAAAAAAAAAATACACAAGAGAGACCCAAACTGGGAATCTGATACCCAGGAATCAGAATCCACTCTGCTCTTCTCCCCAGCCACAGGCAGGGCTATCCTTAAAAATATTAAGCAAAGCAGAAAAGCAGAATTTGGACCCTCAGAGGTCCTGTGAACTCCCTGCTGCAGCACCCATAGCAGAGCCTGGCTGATCCCCATCCATCTCCATGGCTTGCAGACAGCTCCCTTTTAATTAGCTCCCATAATCAAAGAGGTGCTGAGAATTAAACAGCACTGGATCATGAGTAATAAATCACCTGGATAAAATTAACCAGCTGTGCTGAGAGGTCACTGCCTCCACCACTGGAATGGGCTGGGAGGGACAGAGCTCCTTCAGCAGCTCAGGTTTGGGGTGATAAAAACGGGGAATCTCTGGAGGGCTTAGAACACCTCCCTCACAGGCACGGCAAGGGGAGGCAGGTGGAGGCTGTAATTAAGTCAGAATCAGCCTTTCCAGTCATTATCAGGCAGAATTCGGGGTGAAAGCTGCTTGTGACACCATCAGAGCAGAATCTCCGAGCCAGGAGCAGCACCAGAGACATCAACTCGGGTTTTCTCGGAGCCCTCTGAACCAGGCAGTGCCTCACATCCGATCCGACAGTGATGGATGCGCTGGGAACGGAGAGGATTTTTCTCCTGAGAAGCTCTTTTGACAAGTATGATCTTATCAAAGTTCCGAGCTTTTCATTACGCTGCTTTTTTTCCCTTTTTTTAACTCCTGCCTTCAAGCCAGGCTCTGTCTGTCCTCTGCGCTCAGGCAGCAGTGGCTGCGCTTCCCCCCTGGCACCAACCCCTGGCTGCAGCTCCCGCGGGGATCAGGGCACCCAGGTGCCCCCCACATTCCCCAGGGTGAGAGCAGAGCTGGGATGAACACCCAAAAAGGTCTAGAAATGTGAAAAATACGGGGGTGGCACCACACAGGCTCAGGGAGGGGGAAACACCAGCACTTCTGGCTTGGGGGGACAGGCACAAAGGAATGGGGAGCCAGCCCCGTCCTAGGCCAGGTCACCACTTCCATGGGGCAGCTGAAAGCTTGTCCAGGAGCTGGATGCACCCAGGACCTCTCTCTGCCTCCTTTCCCCCTCTCCCCAAAAAAGAGAGAAGTTTGGACCCTCCTCTCTTCATTCGGCAGCCAACAAGCACAGCCAGCCCCATTCCAAGAGGGAAATGCTTGGAATGCCCAGTCCAGAGACAGAAACAGCAGCAGCCAATGCTCCAAACTGCCCCAAAAAGGTGCAGCCCAGACTCTGGGAACAGCCACATCCCTCACAGACATGGCTGGGCCATCCCAAATTCAGGCTGGAGCCAGGAAGAGGAACCTGCCCTGCAGAGCTGCTTTCCTTAGTCCTTGTTAGCCAAGGATCCTTTAGGTTTGAAAAGCCCTCTGAGGTCCCCAGGCCACCCCTTCACCCAGCAATGCCACCATGTCTCCAAGTGCCACACCTGCACACTTTTTAAATTAATCCCTCCAGGGATGGAGACTCCAGCACTTCCCTGGGCAGCAAAGGTGTGGGAAGCCCTGGGAAATCTCCTCTCCTCTGCTCCATCCCCGCAGCCTCTTGCCCACAGCTTGGGGAGGAGAAAATGAGGACAAATCAGCCTTTTCCACCCCAAAGCTGCTGCAGTGCCCCATGCCAGGGACACGCTGAGCTCCCCTCTCCCCATCCCATCTCATCTCACACAGGTTGCAGCTGCCTGGAGAGGAAGGACACCAAGCCCTGAGCTCTCCCACAGGGTTTGGCCACCCAAACCCTTCCCTGCCACCTCCTGAATCCAAGCCACCAAGAGACAGCAAACGCCGAGTGCAAAACCAGGGTTTTTTATTAGAAATCTCCTCGTATAAAAATCATCATGCTCTACACAGTCATCGAATAATTCATAAACATCCAGGCACTGAACTTTGTTTTTTTGTGTGTTTTTGTTTTTTGACTGGTCAGTACATAAAGCAGACAAATTTCAATCCATATGGTCATCACATACATTAAGGAACCACCTATAGAAATCAGCACTTTGAACACAGTCTAGGTTTTATTTTATTTTATTTTGCTGTCTGTCTCTTTTTTTAATGTAAATTTTAAGTATTTTTATTTATTTTTCCTTTTTGCGACATATAGAATTTGGTAGGATATGGGGTAGAGAGTGAAGAGGGACGGAGAAAGACAGGAACGGAAGAAAACGGAGGATAAAAAAAAAAAGGAAAAAGAGAAAACAGAAGGTTCTGCACAACCACAAACAATCTCACAAATTCCAGAAAAGGGAAAATGTTGGGGCTCTTATTTTTTTTTTTTTCTCTTTGCCAAAATACAGGAAAAATAACCCAAAAAACTCGCTGAAGTCCATCCCCTCTTGCCCGTGCTCCGTCCCCGCTGTCCCTCCGTGGGAGCCATGCATCGCCACCGTGGGCGCTGGAAGAGTTTTAGTGTTTCTTTATGGATTTTTTTGCTGCTGCTGTTGATGGCGTTTTTTCCCCCCGGGAGCTCTGCCCGGCAGCCCCCGCAGGAGTGCATCCCCCGGCTGCCACCTCCCTGTCCTGTGCCGCTGTCCCTGCGAGGAGCTGGGCTCCCTCCCGCTCCCTCTGCTGCCGGAGCTAAATGGCGTGGTTGCTGTAGCTGACGTAGGTCTGTTTGGTGGCCAGTGCTGGAAGGAGACACAGAGCTCACATGGATCATGAGGAGAGGCCACTTTCCCCTCCTGGCTCCTGTCCCACCCTCCCTGACCTGCCCGTCGTGCCAGGAGGTGCCCGCAGGGATGTGATTGGGTTTGCTCGTGGATCTGGACACTGCTGGTACATGGGATCCCTCCCCGAGCTGCTGAGCCCCGCAGCAGCTGTGGGTGCTCTCCAAGGGGGGTGCATCCCCAAGGAGAGCCCCCAGGATGGGCCATGAGACCCCAGGATGGGATTGGGGTCTCAGGCTCCCACCTGCTTCCCTCAGCAACTTCCCACACACAGACCCACAGATGCTGCACCTTCCCAAAGCTCATCTTGTCCCAACCAGCCCTGCCTGGGACAAACTGTGGGGTCCCAGGAGGGTTTGGGGTCTCAGCTGGGTGTCCCACACCCCTGGCCACCACTCCACAGCAGCTGGGAGTGGAGCAGCAGGGCACAAAACTAGCCAGCCTGGCTGCCCCCTCATCCAGGGGGTGCCAGAGGGACACAACCCTGCTGCCACCCCCCAGCTTCAGACACATCAGGAGAGGAGGCAGCCATGGCTCCAAAGCCACCACATGTCCCAGAGTGGCACTGGGGGGCACAGCAAAAGCCAGAGAGCAATGAAGCTTCCTGTTGGAGTCCAGGAAACTTGAGATAAGAAATTAATAAACAACACAAGAAACTAAAGCAAGAGGTCCAACTCCTTCTTACTCTGGTATAGGACTTTGCTAACAGAAGAAAAACCCCGATCCAGGGGCCCCAGGCCCCTTCACCCTCCCACTCCTGCAGGGCTGTGCTGCTCCCCTCAGCGGGGACAACACTCTGCCGAGACCCCCGCGAGGTCCCCAGGTACCACAGGGTCAGCAGGCACAGGGACACCCTTCAGCCAAGGGCACGGGCAAGTGCAGGCCCAGATGGCACTGCCTGGACACCCTGAGCAGCACCAAGGCATCCCCAAGGAGCCCTTGCTGCAGGTTCCCAACTGGTGTTCCCAGATAACAATTAGATAGAGCAGAAGGAATTGGAGCTGACAGAGCTATTTGTTAGCTGCGATGTTTTCGTAGCCGATCTGCCCATATCAAAGCCCTGTGAATTATTTATTCTGTTGTTTATTTAAGGATACGTGACCCGGCAGTGACAGAGTGAAAAATGTCCCCTCGCTGCTGCGCTGATGTCCCCCTGTGCCTCCTGCCCCCAGCGCTGCTGCCATGCTCCTTCCCTGCCTGGGCACCACGGGAGCTGCTGGCCCCCCTCCCTCCTCCAGCCCTGTGTGACACTCTGGAGCCAGGGATGTGCAGGATGGAGCTCAAATCTCCCCGTTCCAGGCATTTACAATCCTCAGAGGACCCTGCTGCCAGCCCCTGCAGGAGCCACCTCACCTTGCGTCTCCAGGTTTTCGCAGAGCTCCGACTTGGCCTCCCCGTTGGGGCGGAACCCTCCCTTCTGAGAGAACTTGTTGGACATGGTGGCCGCCGTCACCACCGCCTTGAGGCTCCGCTTGCGCTTGGGGACGTTCTGCTCCGGGTGGAAGAGGATGATGTACACCTTGGGCATGTAGAGCATGCCCAGGGACACCGAGGCACTCAGACTCACCGAGATGGTGAGCGTCGTGGTCTGGATGTACATCTGCAAGACACAAGGCCGCCAGCTGAGACCCTGCCACGCCCCTGGGGCATCCAAAAGGGAAAGGGGGAAATGGGGAAACGAGGAAAAGTTGGGGTTAAATGAACGGAGTGGGGAGGGAGTGCTGGAATGTTGGCAGGGCTGGGTGTTCAGCGTGAGGTTCGGTGCTCAGTGTGAGGTTTGGTGCTCAATGTGAGGTTTGGTGCTCAGTGTGAGGTTTGGTGCTCAATGTGAGGTTTGGTGCTCAATGTGAGGTTTCATGTTCAATGTGAGGTTTGGTGCTCAATGTGAGGTTTCGTGTTCAATGTGAGGTTTGGTGCTCAACGTGAGGTTTGGTGCTCTATGTGAGGTTTGGTGCTCAGTGTGAGGTTTGGTGCTCCTCCAGCTACAGGGCGGGAGCTGCGAGGCTGAGCACAGCAAGGACACCCACGCCCAGGGCACACCCCACTCCCCTTCTCCCTCCGACAGGTAATTCCCATTCCCCCGCTGACTCCTGGGCTCTTGTCATGTAAGTCACATATTACACACCGACGCTGCCTTTTTGCAGTCAAAACTAATTTCACGCTCACTGTCCAGGACTAACAGTGACAGATGTTTTGCAAAATGAAAGCCCATTAATCTGACTGTAGAATAATCCATTTTTCTATGGAGAGCAGTTGGCAGGCTCCTCTCAAGCCGGGGCTTCTGAAGCAGGTGGCAACTGGAGGCAGAGACCCCCTCCCTCTGCCCATCCCACCTCTGGGGGAGGCTGGGAGGGTAAGTCTCTGCTCTGTGGGCATCCCTGCTCTGCCAGCATCTGGCTCCTTCCTCTGCGGCATCCCCTTCTCCAGCAGGCTGCTGGTGTGCTGGGGCTCTGGGGCTGGCCAGGGAGGGGGTTCTGGGTTTCTCCAGGTGCCTTGGCACGCTCTGGCTTTGCAGGTGACTCACAAGGCTTTGTGAGGAGCCTTAAAGCAGCTCCTGAACTTTACCTGAGACTCGATGTGCAGGGATTCCCCTGCAGGCGTTCCACAGGTGGGATTTAATGCCCTGTGAGGAGGCAGGACCCTGAGGAGCCAGGGGAGCCTGAGGTCCCCATGTACCCAGGGGCTTCACCTGAAGGGTTCTGAAGTGAAAATGTCACAGAGAGTACACGCTGAGGCAGAGGCTCTGCAGGGCTCCCTGGGAGTGAGAGCTGGTGGGACACAGCTGCTCCAGGACCCCCCCAGGACCCGCAGGTCCCACCTGTGACCCTGCAAAGCCAACCAGGACCTGGCCCAGAGCGTTCCCACTCAGCCCCAAAGGGAAAATGCCACCCAGCTTGTTCTGAGTCAACCGAGAAACTTTGGTTTGTCCCCAGAATAAAACCTCCTGCTGTCACACGCGCCGGTTTGTTTGTTCCACCTTCTCTCTCTAGGCAGTTTTTGGAAATAAAAATGTCATTTCATCAAGCAAAGTCAAAACACATCTCTGTGCCAGAATATGTGCGCTTTTTTATTTCTTCCTTTTTTTTTTGCCGCTCCAACTCTCCAACCTCTACCAAGGATGTCCTGGACTGGCCAGGACTGAGGGAAACACTGGGACACCAACTCCAGGCACCCCAAGCCGTGCCTGGGAACCAGCATGACTCTGCCCAGCTCAGCATGGCCCCGGTGGGGCACAGCTCAGCTCAGCACCCCTCATCTCCCTGGCTCCCTGCCCTCCCAAGGAGCCTCTCTTGCCAATCCACTGATTTCCATATTTTGTGCCTCTGCAGCAGCTCCCCCTCCTCATGCCTTGGGGCTCGGGGGAGTTTCAGCAAGGAGGGAGAGAGCAGCTGAGCTGAGCTGAGCTGAGCCCAGCTCAGACATCTCCATGTGCGCTCCCCCCTCATTCCTGGGCTGGTTCTCCCGGTGCTGCCAGGGACTCCCCAGTGCTGAGACCCCTCTGGCACCAGCCCCAGCTCCCCACCCCACTCTCTACCTCCTGCAGCACTTTTGGGGTCTCACAGTGCCACTGTGGTGACCTTCCCCCCGATGCTGCGTTTGCCAGGAGCCGCTCTCCTGCCCACTCCAGCCTCCGCAGCCGTGTCTCGCCGCAGCAAACCCCTCGCCAGCTCAGACAGGAATATTTTTAGCCTGGATCCTCCACACAGCCATGGAGCTCTGCTCAGTTAACCTCTTGCCACTGCGAAGAATGACCATTTCTCACAGTTTCACTTCCTACTCTCTTAATTGGCTTCCAGCCCAGGACCCTGCTTTGCCCCTCCGCTAACGACACTGAAGCTTCCTCCAGAGCCCCAGGAGGTGTGAGCTGTGGTTATTGAGGAACTTCCAGCTCCTGCTGCCTCGTGGGCTGGATCAAAGAGCACAGCCAGCCCTGGCTCAGGGCGATGACGCCAAGGGACAGCAGTAACTTAAATTGACCCCACGCAAGCCCCCAAAGCTGGCACTGCGCTCAGCCTTGCCCAGGGCTGGGTGAGCCCATCCTGCCCGAGGGAGCAGCCCAGGCTTGAAGCACAACCCAGGCTTGAGGCACAGCCCAGGCTTGTTCCTGTCCCACAGCGAATCTCTGCATTAATTAGAAGCTGTCCCCACTCTAAATCCACTCCTGGCCCCCCTACAAGGGGTTTTGCACCGCGGTGGGTGCTGAGGAAGGGCAAACCTGCTCAGCCCTCCTCCAGCTCACCCAACACCACTGGGCAGTCCCTGTCACTCCTTCCCTCTCCCTCTTTTCCCTGGCTGAAAGCGAATGCGATAAACAGGGAAGCAGACAATGACTCCACTGTTCCGCTGCCGCCTTATCAGCGCAGGAAATTGTCTCTTTCTTTAGATCCTCTGTTATTGCTATTTCTGTAATCCGCCGGGATCGGCAGGGATAAGAGGTTCTTTTCAGAAAAGGCTTGGGGGACTTGTTACAATAATATGCCACCTCCATGCAAAGTTGTGGGCACGAGGTAAAGCAAATTAAAGTAAAAACAGGGATTGTCATCCAACTCCTCCAGACCATGAGGCAGCCTCGGCTGCGGCCCTGCAGCTTCAGCTGGGGTCGGGGCAGAGGTGCCAAGGCTCCAGGGGTGTGGGTGTGCCCTGTGGCATCCCTGGGACTCCAGCCATGGGACAGCAGCCCAGACCATGCTCCTGGGTTTTCTCCTCCCAAGAGTGCAGATGCTCCATGGAGCCCAGCATGTGCCAACAGCAGTGGGGTGAAGGCAATGGGATCCCTCCCCAGGGTGAGCTGGGGGTGCACTGTGGAGCATCCCCAGGCACCACGGGGGTGATGCCAGTGCCAGTGCCCCCAGCTGTGACACCAAGGACACACTCAGAGCCAGACCCTCTGTGCAAGGACTCCTTTTGGACCTTTTCCACCCAAGGACTACAAACCAGGAGCTAAAGTGGCAAGGCAGCCCCGAGCACCCGCACCCTTTGGCCTCCTCTGAATGCATCCATCACCCCTGGGACACAGCCTGGGGACACTCAGAGTCCACTGCCACAGCCTGGGGCCACTTGGAGCCCACTCCCAAAGCCCAGGGACACTCAGAGCCCACTTCCAAAGCCCAGGGACACTCAGAGCCCTTTCCCATGGCCTGAGGACACTCAGAGCCCACTCCCACAGCATGGGGACACTCAGAGCCCATTCCCACAGCCTGGGGACACTCAGAGCCCACTCCCCCAGTCTGGGGACGCTCAGAGCCCATTCCCCCAGTCTGGGGATGCTCAGAGCCCACTCCCCCAGCCCAGGGCCACTCTGAGCCCACTCAGAGCCCATTCCCCCAGTCCAGGGACACTCAGAGCCCATTCCCACATCGGCAGAGCAGAACTCCAAGCTGCAATCTCACAGCCCCACCAGGGCTGGCTCGGCAGGCTCAGGGCAGGGCCAGGCTGTGAGATAGAGCTCTGCGTCCGAGGGGAGTTGGGAACATCACTTTTTCCGCCTCTAATCAGCTTGTTAGCAGCCTAATAACAGAGCAGGCCTGTACATTACAACCCCCAAGGAGAGGCACAGCCTATTGTGGAGCTGCTGCCTGACAGGCAGCGTTCAGCAGCCCTAAATTATCCCGTGACAAGCTGCAGTGAAGAGGTGAGCAACCTTGCGCATAATCTACAATCATTATCATTTCCATCTTTATTACCCACAGTATGCCAAGCACATTAAGGAGGCTTTCAGGGAGCTTTTGTTTTGCAATAATTTCTTAAAAAACCTGCTTTCTTGTTAGTATCTCCCCTGCCATCTCATCAAAATGGAAATGCTGCAAAAGGCTCCATTTATTTCCTTTAATTCTCCTTCACACTTGCAGCCAGCGAAGGCCTGGTGGGACTTTTTGGTTGGGCCGAGGTCAGAGGTGGCTGGGCAGACTCAGCCCCTTCAAGGGGTGGATGCTCTGAGGAGAGACTCTCCAGGACACGACAAACTCAGGTGTCCACAGCAAAAGCTCCCTCGGCAAACCTTTGCAACAGGTGTGTCCTAAAGCCACAGTGTCAGCATCATGGGGACACACTCGGTGGGTCCAGAGAGGGATCCGGGTGCTGGGACACCCCAGGGATTTCCAGGGAACGGCAGCTCCAAGGTTTGTTCATCAGAGCAGCGCTGGGCTGGCAGGCAGGAGCTGTTTGCGTTCGACAGAAACCCGATGATTCCTGTTTTGGCTGGCAGGCAAAGGGATTTGGGTCTCATTCATGAGATTTTTATTCTTTGTTCTTAATCCCTCGCACTTGAGCACGGAGCCTCATCCAGGCTGGCCTCAGTCCCGTGGGAACTCAGCACTGGGAACAGGGGCCGGCCGGGCAGCGCCGGGATCCTTTCCATGAGGAAATTGTGCTCCTGACACCAGGGACCTGCCCTGGGGGCTCATCCTCCCCCAGCCCACCCAGCAGCAGCCTGTGCTGCCCACTGCCCCCATCCACGAGGTGCAGTGGGGCCAACAGAGCACGGAAAACTTCCAGCCCCAATTCCCAAGCTGGCCTGGCCGCAGGGAAGGACTCTACCTGCTCAAGACACCACAGCCTCTCCCAGCCCTGCACGCTGGACAACAGCCAGGCCTCTCCCCTCCTCCCTTACCTTTTCCGCCGACTGCGACGTCCCAAAAAATATCGGGATGAAGGCTAACCACACAATGCAAGTCGTGTACATGGTGAACCCGATGGGTTTGGCTTCGTTAAAGGTCTCCGGGACCCCGCGGGTCTTAATGGCGTACACAGTGCAGGTGACCATGAGGAGCATGCTGTACCCGAGCAAACAGATGAGGGACAGGTCCGAAATGTCACATTTGAGGATGCCCCGGGCAAAGTGGGGGTTTGTAGTCCGCTGGTCCTCGTAGTCAATGACAGAGTGGGACGGGTCCACGATGAACCAGATGCAGACGCCGACGAGCTGCAGCGAGATGAGGCTGAAGGTGATGACGAGCTGCGAGGCGGGGCTGATGAAGCGCGGGGCGCTCACCGACTTCTTGCCCTGCTCGAAGATGCGGTAGATGCGGTTGGTCTTGGTGAGCAGCGCGGCGTAGCTGATGCTCATGCCCAGCCCCAGGAAGATGCGCCGCAGGGAGCAGGTGCTCAGGTCGGGCTCGGCGATCATCAGGAAGGTGGTGGCGTAGCAGAGGAAGATGCCCGTGAGCAGGACGTAGCTGAGCTCCCGCCCCGACGCCTTGACGATGGGCGTGTCGTTGTAGCGCACGAAGGTGATCACCACGAACAGGGTGGCGATGATGCCCACGATGGCGATGAACACGGGCACCACGGCCCAGGGCGAGCTCCACTCCAGCTTGATGATGGGGATGGGCGTGCAGCTGGTGTGGTTCTCGTTGGGCCGCTCGTTGAAGTGGCAGCGCTTGCAGTGGAACTCGTCCAGCTGGTACTGGTAGCCGTCGCAGCGCTCGCAGTGCCAGCAGCAGGGGATGCCCTTCACCAGCTTCTTCCTCTCGCCCGGCTTGCAGGGCAGGCTGCAGATGGAGCTGGGCTGCTGGCTCCCGCCCCCCGGCCACAGCATGTTCTCCACCTGCGGGGGAGATGGCACCATCCTTGCTGAGGGCACGCCGGGCACCTGCTGGGCACACCTGGGTACAGGGGATGCCCTGCCCTGCCCAGATCCAGACCCTCAGCTTCTCAGCACATCCCACAGAGGGTCCCAACCCAATCTGTCATGGGGGCAGGGAGGTGGTGAAGATCTCCACTGGTCTTTTGGGAAGACCCAACACCATAAACCCAAAATGAAGCCCCTCCTTCCCTGAGGAAATCCCATCTGCTCTGGTCTGGCTTCTCTTTCCTGTCCCATACCCACACCCCCGGAGCATGGTCACACGCGCTGAAGCACAAGTGGGTACCTGGGATTACCTTCCCCTCTGCCCACACCACTTTTGGCCACCTGGCTTTGCACCTGGGGGCTCCCAGACTCTACCTGGTGACAAGAGAAACCCGCGGGACCTTCCCCTTACCTTGAGGTGCAGGTGGTCTGTCCACTGCCCGATGACTTTGTACTCGGGGGTGGAGTTCCTGATCTGGTACTGGTAGATGTCGTAACGCCCCGGAGCATCTCCGTTCTCATTGAACGTCACGGGAGTCCCAGCAATGCCTGTGGGAAAGGAGGGGGCTCAGCACCCACAGCCCCCACAGCACCCCCAGAAACCCCCACCCTGCTGATGGGGTCCCAGGGGGCTCTGGTTTGATGCTCCCTCCTTGCTGTTTCTTTTAAGAAAGAGGGTAAAAGCAGCTTTAAGAGTTAAATCAAGTGAACTCTGAAGATAAACGCTAATGAAAGGAAGGAAGAGAAGAATCAAGCAAGAGGGGAAAATAAATAAAAGAGACACTGTGGAGGAGATCAGAGGGTGGAGATAAAATAGAAATAATAAGGGGACCAGACAGAAAATGTTTATTAAGGAGACAGAGCAGAGAAAAAGATGTGCTTCCAGAGGAGATCTGAGACAGACAAGGGCAGAGCAGCGGGAGGCAGTGGGACCTCTGCCAGCTGGGAGGGAGGAGCTGGCAGGGGGAGAGGCTGGGCAGGACAGCAGGTGAGGGCAGGATGGCAGGATGAGGGCAGGGTGAGGGCAGGGCAGCAGGTGCGGGCAGGGTGAGGGCAGGATGGCAGGATGAGGGCAGCAGGGGAGGGGAGGTGAGGGCAGGGGAGCAGGTGAGGGCAGGATGGCAGGGTGAGGGCAGGGTGAGGGCGGGAGGGAAGGATGAGGGCAGCAGGTGAGGGCAGGGTGAGGGCAGGGTGAGGGCAGGGCAGCAGGTGAGGGCAGGATCGCTGCCGGATTACGCTCCAAAGGCTCCCAGGAGATGTGGAAGCTCAGACCTTCCTCGCCTGCTGATCTGCTGCCCTCTCTCCATGCTGCGTTTGCAGCGCAGCAGCTGCCAAACGGTGCCACAAATAAACCGTGGGCGCTGCTGGGTGACCCAGAGTGGGGACAAGCAGAGCCCCCCAGGCCCCAGGGGGATGGCACACCTGAGAAGTTGACGTTGCGGATGTACTTGAGCAGCTCCACGCCATCCACAGGGTCCATGCGGGGGCACAGCCCCACCTTGCCGGGGCACAGGTTCTTGTGCATGTTGTGCAGGGCGTGTCCCATGGCGTAGACGGCGTCGATGACGAACTGCACCTTCCCCTCCTGCTCGTACGAGGAGTCCTGGCCGATCCGCTCGCGGTCTGGGGGACAGGGGAAAGGGGAGTTCCATCTCCTGGGCCTCAGCCATCCCCCCGGCCCAGGATGTGTCTGCTGCACCCAAATCCTTGCAAACGAGCCCAGCCTGGATTGGAGCAGCTGGAAATTCCAACCTCGTTCCCAAACATCCACACCCAGAGGACACTCAGCCAAGGAACGTCCCCTGGGGAACACCCAACCAACCTCGCTGTCACGTGGTTCTGAAAATGTGGGTGCTGGCACCTGCTCTGCCTCCAAGAGCCCTTGGGATGTCACATCCCAGTGCCGTGGGACATCCCAGGTCCCCTGGAAGTGATGCCAGAATGTTTTTTTGCTTTTTCTTTTACACACACTCTTTTATAGTTTGATGTATTCTCAGTGCTTTTAGCCCCACACTTGTAACTTCCCAAGGCTGAGAACTCAGCTCAGCCCCACGGCACCGTTAAACCAGGAGAGCAAACATCCTGGGAGCCCCAGACACCAAGGGCCTCTCCAAAATATATATATATACTGAAATAAGCCCAGCAAGGGGAGAAAGTTCCTCAGAACGAGGGGTTCACTCAAGCCTCTCATTGAAGAATCTTTGACAAATATGTTAATTTTGCAAGGCCTATAATTGTGTGTATTTCAGTGTGAGGTGTGCATGCATTTTCCGAGCATTCCACCTGGACCAAGTGCTGTACCCCAGGATCCTGAAATAAATACTGAGGTAAAAACCTCTTTTCCCCATAAACCATGTTTTGGTTTTAATTTTAACACCAGAGAAAGACATCAGCAGGACGCACTCTGGGCTGTGACCGACGTCCCACCCTCACCCCTGTGTGCTTCAGCCCTCCTGCATCTCCCAGGAGTTTCCACCAGCTCAGCCTCTACCAGTGGCAGCAAGAACCACCCAGGCAGCATCCATCACTGGCTGCCTGTCCCCAATCTCCCCCCCAAAGCCTCCTGTCACCCTGCTCCCCTCGTCACCCCCTGCCACCCTCCCACCTTGCTGACCCCACAGCCTCCCCAGCGTGCAGATCCTGCAAGGATCTGACAATTACCAGTGACAGCTGCCTTCCCCCTGTCATAACCGCCCTTAATGGGACCAGAAACATGTTAATCACTTAGCAGAAGACACCGATTAACGCTGCACACTGTTAATTACGGCTGCGAGAGCGTCTCCCAAGGGGCACCGCCGCTATGGAGAGCCGCGGCCTCTGCCCCTCCATCCCTTCCCCTGAGGCATGGCCGGGCATCCTGCCAGGCCACCAGTGGGAAGGAGGGCTTGTCAGGGAGCCGAGGGCTCCTCCTCCCTCCTCTGGAGAGGCAGCACATCCTAGAAAGCCACGCCAGGGTGCCCAAAATTCACTCCGGCTCCACCATGCAGGGCTCCACCCGATGCGAGGTGGGATTCATGGGGACAACAGGAGACCAAGCACCAGGTGCTGATCCCTTCCTTCCCTGCTCCCTGTAGGAGAGTGGGATGAAGCTCCAGAGAGAGGGGGTGACGCTGTGAGCTGTGCTGGAGGTCCCTGTGCCGGGACCAGTGCCACTGACATGCCACTAAAGGGAATTGATAACGAACTGACCGACAGGAAAAGATGATATCGGGGAGGTGAATACATAGCCCATCCTTCAAAGTTATAAAAACGCTTTTGGAATGTGGAGATTACTCATGCAAAGCCCGGCAGGTGATCCCTCCTTCCACATTATTGACAGGAGCCATTAATCTTCTCCCTCAACTTCAGGCCCTTCCCCATATTAATCTCCGAAGGCGCAGACAAGCCACTCTGTCTTGTCAAGATAATTACCCATTAAAAGAGGAGCTGTAATAGACTGTCCAGGGGAGCTGAGCCCATGGGGATGTCACAGCCCTGCCACCACCTCCCTGCCCAGGGGACACACGGGACCCAGGGCTGGTCCCTCCCAGCTCCTCAGCTTCCCTCAGCCACCTCGATCCCGCACACATCCCAAAACCCACCCTGCCACAACAGCACAGGCTGTGGGGGTTGGATTTTCATCCCTGTGTCAAGGCTGAGCAGTGCAGATAAGGAGACACCCCTGGGGCTGTCCCTCTGTCTGCCAGCACCTTGCCCCAGGCCCCAGCTGCTTTTCTCCAGACGGGAATTAGGCGAGCACACAGAGGGGCAACGTGGAGCAGACAGCCGAGGCTTGTTCCCAACCTGGAGACAATAAATCTCTGCCAAGCTCCAATAGATGAGGGCCAGGGAAGGGAGGTGACCTGCTGATTATAATGGCAGGGTCGTGCGTCGTTCTACAGGGCTGGTAATTAATTTTTAAGAGCGTGACGAGACTCGGCCCCCTCGGAGGAGGGACGCAGCTCTCCCCCAGCTGCAGGTGAGACAGGATTAGCATCGATTCCCAGCACACCCCAGATTTTGGCAGGAGTTCATCAAAATCGCTCCCAGCACATGTGGGGATGGAGAATCTCCACACCTTGTGGGTGCTGGTGGCAGCAGCCAGCACCTCTGGCTGTGGTTTTGGGCTGGGTGAGCCCATCCGGGAGCAGGGACGGTCCCTCCACATGGGGAGGCAAACATCTGGTGGGTGCTAGGGCTGCTCCCAGGGGTAACACAAGCAGCTGCCACCAGGAGTTCCATCAGCTCAGCCCTCACCTTCCTCCCAGCCCTCCCATCCAGGAATGGGAGCCAGGAGCTGTCCTGTTCAGGGTGGGATCCTTCGCTTTGGTTTTTGGGGTGGAATATACAAGCCAAGCCGGCATTTCTTGGGCATGTTGAGGCCTACCCAAACCTGAGGAGAACAGCCCCAAACTGGGCATTTGCATCAGCCCTGCAAGGCAGGAGCTCATGGATCTGCAGGGGCAGGTGATTTGCTTCACCAGGCGTTAGTTCCTTGCTCTATCTGCCAAGCAATCACTCGGGAGATGGTTTATTTGCTGATGGATTCCGATGATTTAAAGACAGCTCCTAGGACATTTGCCACGTCGTAGTTTCAGCTGCTTCCACTGACACCTTGGGCCTGAAATATCACCTGTTTAAAAGCTACATCACAGTGGAGATGAGGAGATCAGCGCTCGCAGGGCCTGCTCATGCATCTCCTGGTGCCGAGGGCTCCGTGAGGCTCTCGGGAAGGATGAGAAGCCCTTGGCTACCCAAGGCCGTGGCCATGGGCCAGTTTCCTGGCATGCCCTTGCTGCCTGCCCAGCTCACACCCACCCAAATCACCAGCTGAACACTTTGGGGAATGCCTGCAAGGACAGGGATGTGGAAGCACCATCCAGGTCACCAGCTGAACCTCTGGGGAATTCCTGCAAGGACAAGGATGTGGAAACACCACCCAGATCACCAGGTGAACCTCTAGGGAATTCCTGCAAGGACAAGGATGTGGAAACACCACCCAGATCACCAGGTGAACCTAAGGGGAATACCTGCAAGGATAAGAACATGGAAGCACCACCCAAATCACCAGCTGAACTTCTGGGTCCTGAAATAAATACTGAGGTAAAAACCTCTTTTCCCCATAAACCATGTTTTGGTAAGGGGAATACCTGCAAGGATAAGAACATGGAAGCACCACCCAAATCACCAGCTGAACTTCTGGGGAATGCCTGCAAGGACAGGGATATGGAAGCACCATCCTGCTCATCCTCAGCAGTAAAAGCAGGGGGAAAAACAAAACCTTCACGATCCAACTTCCCAGGCACAGCCAGGCCCCTCTGCCTGACGGCACACGATGGCTTCAAAAGACGTCCCTCCCAAGGGGACAAAGGGACGCGCCAGTGTCCCCAAGTCCTGCCATGCTGCAGCCCGCGAGCCGCGGCGTTATCTGTCTTCAGCCGGTGCCAGGCAGGCAGTAAATCTCTCCCATCTCTCAGTAAACATGTCACCTCCCCGAGCCTCCAACCATCACCTGACAGCAGCACTGTCAGCAAGACAGATCCCCGGCTGCCTTGTTTACTGCGCTCGTCCCTAAAGCCTCTTTTGGCTGGAAATGACTCAAAATGCACAGTGGGGCTTGAGGAAGGAGTCGGGAAGCTGGAACTGAGCTCCGACGGGATCCCCACCAGGCAAAAAAAAACCCACGCTCACAACCAGAGCCCCACCCTGCCACGAGCCCCTGCTCGCCCACCCCAGCCCCCCCAGCTCTTACTGGTGCATTTCTTGATGCTGCTGCCCTTCCTCAGCGCGTGCCGGCTCAGCTTGCAGTGGAAATTCTCCTCCCAGAACTCGGCAAACCAGATGTTCCTGCGGTTGTTGTCCAGGGTCCTGCTGGAGAAGTAGCGGTCGAAACCTGCCCGGGGAGAATGCGGATGGAAGGGATAAATCCCAGATGCACCACGCGTTCCCAAATTCCCCAGGCAGAGGGGAAGGGAGGTCTGTGAGAGATGGGGACACATCAGAGTGTGGGGGGATTGTGTCCAAAGTGCCACTTGGGCAGAGCTGTGAGGGGAAAATCCACTCGGGGAAGATCCTCTGCAAAGGAGGATGTGAGAGAGACTTTCTGGGACTTTGAGGGCAACAGGAAAGGCCTCTCTAGGTACAGTGGTGGTAAAGGGAGAGCAGGGAAAACATGAAATGTGGAAAATAAGGAGGTGATTGGTGGGCAAATCAGGTCTTTAAGGTCCCTTCCAACCCAAACCATTCTGTGACTCCAGGATGGTTTCACAGCCACAACCTGCAGTTAAGGAGGGAGAGCACAGCCCATACCTCTGACTGAGACTCGCTTGGGCAGGATGGTGACAGAGCCCTCAGCCACATCCTCCAGGTGCAGGACCGGGGCAATTTTGGAGCCCCAGCTGTCCGAGCCCATCCAGATGAAGTGCCCAGTCTGGTTCGCCCTCTTGGCCGCCTCCAGCACCCTTCTGTGGAGAGAAGCAGCAGGTGCTGGGCCACCAGCTCCGTGTCTGGCCCCAGGGATGTGGGGACGCTGGCACAGTGCTGGTGGCATCTCCTGCTCCAGGCACAACCTGGTGTACATGGACACAAAAAATCCAGCGGTGCCACTCAGCTCCTGCACCCTCTGTCCTCCCAGCCCAGGCACACAGGCTGCTTCTCCCACTTCATTTGCATATTTGCTGACTGGTAATTGAATTTCCCCTTAATTACCAAACATTAAGAAAGAAAGGGAAAAAAAAAGAATCAGGTTATGCCGCAGCAGGCAGGGAAAGCAGCAGCGTGGAGAGCACGTGCTCCCAGCATGGCCAGCCCCGGGAGAGGAGAAGCCAGTGCTGCCAGCGCCCAGCATGGAGCTCAACTGGGCTCTGCTGGGCTCAGCTGGGCTCTGCTGGGCTCAGGTGGGCAGCAGCTGGGAGCAGAAATGCCATCGGTCCTGCTGAGCATCCCTCGTGGTGCCAGACACTCGGACACGCCTGCGCACTCCTCCAGTGCCAGCCAGGTCAGAAACTCCAATGTTTGGGAGGATGGGAATGGAGCATTCCTGGATGTGACCCTCTGGGCTCTGTCTCCTGGGGCTCACTGTCCCCTCAGGGGCTCCTGTGGGACCTCAGCCATGTGGGAGCAGGGGCCAGGGCAGCTCGGTGTCCCCGTGCCGAGCGGAGGCACATTGTGACTCACCCCCCACGTCGGAGCTGATCATTTCAAGTCCAGATGGTGTTTGAAACGCGTAATAAGGGGAAAAAAAAACCCATAGAAATCCAGCAGAGAGTGCAGACGAGATGGGAAGAGGCAGGCGTGCAGTGGGAGCCGTGCAGGCTGCTCCATGCTCATCCTGGGCTGCCCTTGGCTCCGGGCACGTCCCTCCCTGGGACAGTCACAGCCCATGTCCCACTCTGTGACGAGCAGCACCCCCAGCTGCCCCTGGTCCCTGTGGGGGCAGAATCTACCCAGGGCAAACCCAGGACATTCCCGTGGGACCTGTGATTGACACCCACTCTGAGCCAGGCAAGAATTCCAGCTACAACCTTCCCAGTCCGTCCTTCCCATCTCCCAGGCTCCACACTCCAGGCTGGCACAAGGGTGGGGATCATGGAGAACTAAAGCCAGGTGCTGCAGAACCTCACTGCCCAGGGCTGCAATTCCATTTGGATGGGTAAATGTTTCCAGAGCTCTGATAATGCCATTTATCCTGCCAGGTAAATCCCTTCTCCCTCTCACCCCCGCCTGATGTCAGCTCCACAGACATTTCTATTAAGGAAGGGAAAAAGAAACTGGAAGAGTTTGCACATCTGATGTAAACTGATTTAAACTTGCAGTTTACCCACATTTACATAATGTTTGCTGATTAATAAATTAGACACTTAGGAAATCAGGGGTAGCTCCATGTGAATCATTCTGCTCCATAAACAACGGAGCTGCAGCCGCCGCTTCGCCTGCAGAGCAGCTCATCATCCTCAAGTGTGGCCACGTCCCCGGCCCTGCTGGGCACAGAGTGCTGGGGAGGTCCCCAAAAGGTCCCTGAAATGTCCCCTGGATCTGTTCCTCTGCCAGGCTGGGGCTCGGGCTGCACAGCAGAGCAGCACCAGTGCCTGGGTCCTGCCCTGGCCAGCTCTGAGTGGTGCCTGTATGGTGTGAAGCAGCAGGTCAGGATATCCAGGGTGTCCAAAACTGATGGAAAGTGGGGATTTTCCTCTGTTGAGCTCTGTGTGGCTGTGGTTAGGTGGCAGCCACTTGCCAGGTGGCCACTCTGAGTTGGTCCCCACTGCAGACATGCCCTGCCACACCACAGGGTGTGTCCTCTCCCCTCTGCAGACACATCCCAGTGCATCCCAGTGCATCCCTGCCCAGGCCCCTCTCCCAGGCAGGCCGGCCCCTCCACACCTGATATCGTCCTCGTTGGCGAAGATGATGACGGCGCGGGCGTGGGAGGTCTCCAGGAGCCGGCGGATGATCTTGTCAAACTCGCCCGGCTTGGGCTCCCTCGGGATCTTCACGGACTGGGCCACGCAGACCCCGCCTGCAGCAGAGAGAGCCCTGGCACTGAGACACCCCTGAGTCCCTGTGCCCTGGGGATGGCCCCTCCCCAGCCCAACAGGCAAAGGGGGTCTCTCCAGCACTTCCACTGAGGGGCTGAGTGTTTCCCCATCTCCTCAGCCCAGACGTCCTGGCCACCCCCCAAGCCCCTGGGACATGGCCCCCAGCCCTCCCTTACACCTCCTCTCCCAGGTCTCTCCCTTCATTCCTCCTCTGCCTCCTGTTCAACCCTTCTGCACCACCTTCCCTCCCACCCTGTCCCTCCATAGCTCCTTTCTGCCTCCCACTCACTCCTCTGGTACCTCTCACCTTCAGCCACCACCGCACCACACTCCAAACATCCCCATGACATCCCCTGCTCCATCCCAGCAGCTCAGTGAGGATTCTCCATCCAGTTCCAAGCACCAGCCCCTCCCCAGCCCAGGATTTACACAAGGTTGTCTACACAGAATGGTCAAACTCTGGCAAAACTCTGTCAAAAATTGTCAAAACTCTGCCATGGGAAGGGCAGACGAGCCCTTCACCCTGAGCAGCCTGCACAGGGCTTCATTCCCATCCCTATGGCACTGGCCAAGTTCCAGCCCAGCTTTCCAAGGAGCCAGTGCAAAAGCAGGTAATTAAAATTAAAAGAGACAATTGGAAGAGCAATTGGAAGAGCCCCCGCTCTTCACTGCTGGGCTCCCAACCTCCAGCTCCGCAAAAGGCAGAGCCCTCCTGCTCCTGCATTTCTGCAGATGCCAATAAAGAGAGAGATGGGAGAGAAAATTAAACATTGCGGGACCTTCTGGATGTAATTGATGGTCTCAATTTGCATAGTAAATGACACGGCTGATGCCTCCTGCCACTAACAGATCGCAGCTTAAGCAAAGGTCGGTGTAATTACCACCCGGGGCCGGGAGACATTCCCAGAGCATGGCCCTGGAGAGGAGCAGGACAGGACAGGGTGGGGACAGGCTCCAGGAGGCTTTGCTCCCTACATGGAGCTGCGAGAAAACTGGGAAAATTTGGCCCTTTGCAGCCAAAAAGCAAGAGAAGGGCGAAGTGCTGGGTGCAGAGCAGGCAGGGAGGGCTGCAGGGATGGGGGCACAGCATCCCCACCCTGCACCCACCGGTCAGGGACCTTCCAGGGGTTTTTTGGGGTTTGTTTTCCTGTGGTAAGAAATTGGCCCAATTTGCTGTTTGTTTCCCATATGGGGAGCCAGATGGATGGAGAGGAGGGAGTTGGATAAACAGACAGATCAGCCAGGCGAGGCGGGCAGCAGCAGGCAGCACAGGAATGTCCCAGCCTGGGGACACTCGCCCTGGTCACTGCCGAGCCCCTGGCCAGGCCGGGGTGTCACAGCACACTGCCAGGGGCCACCGAGCAGCTTAATTACAGTTTCCATGGCAATCAATGGAGAAAATCCAACAAATGCAGCAGTTTGCAAACACTGAGAGCCTTCCAAAAGCCCTGGCACGGCCAGGTGGGAGCGGGCACAGGCGAGTGGCAGCTGGGGGCTGGCACGGGCACACAGCGGAGTGCCACCGGGCACTTGTGCTAGGGAACATCTTCCTGCAGAGGAAGATGGGCCCATAAATAAACAAGAGAGGAGGTTAAATCGATGGCAACTCAGAAATGACCATGATGTGATTCGGCTGCTCCGTTAAATCAAACTAACGAGGAACACAGCTCCTCCAGGTGACAGGCAGCAGGGCCAGGGAGCCCCTGGTTCCCACAGCAGATGCTGACAGCGTTTTTATCTTCTTAATTAATGAAAACCTAATCACGAACAGCAAGAATTCCTTGGGGTCAGGGGGCAGGGGCAAAGCAGTTTTGGGAGCTCTGTCTCTCAGCACCTGCATTATTCACACCCCCGGCACCGCAGGCGAAGGGGATTTGCCAAGTGATGCTCCCACTGCCTTCGCACAAAAATCCTTTCAGTCAAAACACTCCTCTAAAGCCAGAAATCAAAGTGAGGAGGTGGTGCCCACGGGGAGGAGGCGACCACGCTCTGTCTTCCAGCAGGGCGGCACAGCACTGCTCCCTGCCTCGGGACAAGGGGTGGCGCTGGGAGAAGGCAGCAGGTGAGGCATGGGGACCCCTCTCCTCCCCAGCCTTGGGAAAAGACCGAAGAGAAGCAGCAGGGATGGGGAGAACCTCCCACAGGCACTCGGAGGATGCTCAGAGGAGACCCCGCACACTTCATCAGTGGTGACACAGGGCACCCGCGGCGAGGAACAGCCGGGAAAACCCAACCTGAGCCCACTTCCGAACCTCCCCTTCCAACGCTGCCTGCGCCATCCTCCCGCACGTGTGTCCCTCCCATCCCGGCGGGACCTCGCCTCCCCCGGCATCGCCGGGAGCTCTCCTGCTGCCGCTGGGGTAGCGCCTGTTGTCAAACCAGGGTCAGGGTTTAATCTCCACCATTACGGCTCGGCAGGAGTGCAGCCGCTCCTGCTTCCCCTCTTGATTGCCGGTGCTTAATTAGCTCATGGCTCGCTCGGGGGGTTCTGCCAGAGCTCTGCCTGCCGAGCTTGGAGCAAAGCAGGGACCTGGGTCAGGGGAAAAGCAGGGACTCGGCTCAGCCGTGCTGGGAACAGCGATGTGGATCTTCCCCTCACCCTGGGCAGTCCTGGACACCCCGAGGAGGGATCAGGCTCTGCACAGCCCAGCAGTGATGGCATTCCGTGAGCAGCTGCCCACTCCCAGCTCCCGTCCTAACTCCAGCCTTCCCATGAGATTCCCAAGCCCAGAGCCTTAACTGAGAGCGGTGGGCTGCTCCCCTGCCCCAGGACTCATTAGTTGAGCCACTTCAAAGCCTCCAGGAAGCAAAGAATTACAGGAGAAGCCATTAGGGACAGAGGTCTGGGCCCTCTCCTGCGCGTGGTGAGACCAAAACGCTGCGGTCAAACCTCCTGCCTCAAGATTTGGGAGTGGCTTTTTGGGGGCGACCTCCCGGTGCAGCCACCGCGAGTAATGAACCCGGCTGGAACCAGACAGAGACAGCCAGGGATGTCACATGGGGATGAGCAAACGCATCACAAATATACATCAGGCTCTTAACTAAAAATATGGAAAACTCAGTGAAGGGTGAAACAATAGAAGGGGGAGAAACGGCAGCAAAATTGATCCGGGTACGTGACTAAGAAGTCCTGCACTGGGCCGGGAATATTCCTCCTCTTCACAGATCCAGCACTGCACAACGTGTGGCACACACCAGCTCTGTTACACAAACATCCATCCCAGGCCTCATCTCCAAGAGCCTGGAGACAGCAGAGACAACAGAGAGTCCTGGGTGGGTCTGTCCGACCATCAAAATGATGCCGTGGGTCAGGGGTGTGGGGAGATGCTGGACAGAGGGGCTGGAGGCACGGACACCAGGGACACCTCAGTGCTGACCCTGCTGTACACCTTGGTGTGCAGTGGAAATCCAGCTGACAGCCACTGCCAGTGCAGGATGCTCTGGGGGATTGGGATGGATTTGGGGAGCAGAATGCACTAAAAACACTTAAAAATGGCTGAAGAAAACACATTCTCTGCAGACTGAACATCTCTGCAATGCTAAAACCCAAAAAGCAGAGCTCTAGTGAACAAGGACTCCAGCCACCAGTGCAGCCACTAGCAACCTCCAGGGGCCAACAGCACCATCACCAGAGTGACTGCAAATATGGATAAAGATACAAAGATAAACGAATGAAGATGTAACAGCCACCCAGGTCAGCCTGTCGTGGTAGCCCAGGGCCAGCCCCAGCTGCAAGAATAAACCATCTCCAGGGCGAGTTTCCTCCCCGCATTGCTGTCGGAGGTCGCTCTGTGCCTCAAGCAGAACCGTTTTCCACTGCGCCGCGAAGCTTCAACGTGAGGCTCTGCTAAAAATTGAAACTGAAGGTCAAGTTGATAATGCATCAGAAAGCAAACAGCTTGAGTGCGAGCTGCTAACGACAGCAATGAGCATTATTGCCTGATGGAAATAAAACCCGACTCTGAAGGCTCAGGCTCGGCATGAGAAATGAAGCAGAGCGCTGTGGGGAGGAGAGCGGGAGCTGCTCGCCCTGAGCCGGGTGGGTGAGGAACTCCTCCCGAGCAGAACTAGGGTGAGGGGCTAGGGCTGTGCCTGGCATCTCCCCAGGCATAAACACCCCCATGGGGAATCTCCACCACTTGACCAACAGCACAGGCCAGATCCTCACTCAGCTGACAGCCCTGGCCGGATCTCTGACAGGCTGGAGGCCCCTGGAAGCAGCGACAAGTCGCAGGATCCTTTAGGCTGCTGGAGAAATGCAACTGAGAGCCAGGAATATCCTGCAGAGGGCACGGATCCTTCACCCCTTCCCAATGGATCTGCGCTGGTGGAAAGGTGCGTGGTGCCAGCAGAGCCCTTGGCACAGGGGAGGACAGGCTGAGGGCAGAGCCTGGCTCTTCCTCCTGTGCGGCAGTGCCACCACAGATGGCAGGGCTGGGGAGGTTCAAAAACATAAAATAAAGAAAAATTAAAAAAAAAAGATAAAGCATGGGTTTGGTCCAGCCTCAGCATTATTCACGGCTGTGGCTCTATGTCCATGGGCAGAGCAGTGGCGTTGACACCCCAAGGGAGATGCTCCAGGGAGCAGCTCAGTGCCCACCCAGGGCCCCGCGCTGGGGCTGGCACAGGCAGCTCCCACAAATCTCCGTGTTCCTGCAGCGTGTCAGGGCTGCAGCATCACCACTGGCACCTCACGGGCTGCCCTCACCCTGCAGGCACCGTGGAATTCTGCTTTTTGATAACTAAATTGCCACTAATGCACAAAAATCGCCAGGTTATGTGGATACCCAAATTACAGGACTGCCGCGGCCCCGGATTAACACGCGGGCACTTTGGCTCCGCGTGCGCTCCCTCACTCTGCAATTACGCTGTCGGATCGTTAACATCTGCTTAGAGGAGCTCGCGGGAACCACAGGTATCTCAAAGGATCACCACTCACAACCACCCCTCCTTACTGGTGCTTACTGGAGGAGCAGTGTGGGTTTGAATCGTGCATCCCCCCACCCCCGCTCACCCCACAGATCCCCCGGGGGGCTGCACCCATGGGAGGGGCAGCAGAGCATCCCCCCCAGCCCCAGCCCCTCCCCAAGCCTTCCAGGCGCTGTCACACACACCCTCTTCACCCACAGCTCCACACATCCCCTGCAGCCGCCGCTCCTTGCGGAGCCACCGCCCCGTGAAAAATATTTCGCTTTTCAAGTGGAAATCCTGAAGAGCGGCTCCCGAGTTGGATTCCCCAGATGGGTCTCTCTGCATACTAAAAGCACAGCCGGCTCCGGTGCCAGGGCGTGCACGAGAGAGAGAGAGAGAGACGGAATTAACGCTGCTCCTATTTATAGGGCTTTGATTAGGAGCTCGTCACCTCGAAGTTTTTATTCCCTTTATCCATTTATAAGGCCATAACGCAGTTTGACTGGCTCCGGATAGGCCGGTGTCCCACCGGCTCTGCCAGAACCTAATGTGCCATTCAGACACACTTAAGCCTGTAATAAGCAGCAGCCTGCGCCCTGCAGGGGTTTAACTGCCTCCAAAAACACCCTTTATCTCCCGTCCCACCCCGAGCTGCGGGGCTGAGGTGACACCAGAGCCAGGAGGGACCCCAGTGCTGTGCCAGCCCCTCTGTGGGGTCTTGGGGCAGCTCTGGGTTGGTGGTAGCAGCGATTCCCAGAGCTCCTTGCCTATCCTGGGGTTGATGTTCAGGTCCCCACAAGCTCCTGCGCTGCTCCTGAGGCTGCTAATCCCCCCTAAGCATCCCAGAGCTCCCGTCAGCAAAACGCTTTCTGCCTCCAGACAAATCCTCCCAAAGAGTTTTGCTGAGCATGGACTTTCTGCCTGTCCAAAGCCCATAGACAAATTAAAGCACCTGCCCTGGGGGATAATTCCCACTAAAATTGGGTGAAGCTCGTGGTGGTGCCAACTTGATTTTCTGTTAAAACCTGGGAGTATTTGTAAAAGTCTTGTGTTCTGGATAGTGCCCAGCACCGCTGCTCAGGCACAGAGGGAGGAGGTGAGACCAGCTCGGCAGAGCTGGGGAGCAGGGAATGGGAACCCAAGGTGCTTCCCAAAAGCAGCCTGCCCTGCAGAGTGGAGGCAGCCCAGGATTGCTGGGCCCAAGCCTTGCTGGAAAATTTGGATTCTTTTGGGCAGCCCCAAAACCCACACTGCTCCGGGGTCATCCTCAAACTACACCACCCATCCCCTCATCCACATCCCAGCTCAGCCCAAGGAGCCCAGTCAGACACATCCCTCCATCCCATCCTTCTCTCCTCCTGTCACAGCTGCTCCCATCCCGGGAGAAATCCACTCACCATCCTCCCTGGACTTCTGGATGAAGGCCTCCACCCCGCTCTCACCGTAGCTGCCCTCGGAGGCCAAGGTGGAGACGTAATTCCACTTGAGGGCTTTGACAATGTCCACCATGGCCTGGGCCTGGTAGGTGTCCGAGGGGACGACACGGGAGAAGAAGTCGTAGCGGCTGTTGTCGCTCAGGTCCGGAGCCGTGGAGGCGTAGCTGATCTGGGGGATCTGGAGTGGAGGAGGGAAAGGTGTTAGGGCAGGGAGATGATTGAGGATCTCCACCCCACAGCCATGCCCACGCTCCCACAGCCCTGCTCTGGGCCAAAGGGAGGTGGGAATTGAGGATGAGCGTGCAGCAGGTGAAGCATGGGTCACCATCAGGTGCTCCAGGGGACAGCGGGGCTTGGGGAGCACCTGCAGCTCAGAGACACCCAGCAGGACCCCAAAAGGGTTTCCCAAGCATCCAGTGTAGGAAAGACCACAGAAAAAAACCATAATTCTGCCCTGGCCAGCACCACCAGGGTCTCCCTTTGGCTTCCTCCCCCGGAAGGACAGATCCAACCCATCCTGGCTCCCCCCAGCCCTAAAGAAGCCCTTTAAATTAACCAGAGCCACCGCACCTCTCCCGGCACATTGGAATGATTTAGCACCGCGGGATCAGCGATGTTTAACACTTACACAGCACTTTCCCTCTCCAAAGCACACCACACATCCTCATTTATCTTAAAGATGGAAAAGCCTTATTAAATTATCAAGCCCGGGTTCTCCCCACCAGCTGTGGGAATCCAAGCTGGTGTAATAAGCCTCAGCCACCTCGCTGGGAGCCCGGCTGGGGAGCTGCAGCCCAGGGATCAGATGCGCACCAGGGCCACCCCATGGACCCTCCTGGGTGTCCTGACCCTCCTGGCCCCACTCCATCCTCCTCCAGTCCTGCACCTCCCAGTTCCTCCTTTGTTTCCCCGTGATTTCCCCTCTCCCACTCCTGCCTCTCTCTATTAAATGCGATTCCGGTGTTATAAACCCACGACTCCACCTGAATGCTAAAAGGGCCCTGGAAAGGAGCAGCCACCCTTCTACCTGCCTGAGAAATAGGAGATGAAAAAAGGGAGAGGATGGAGCAGGAGGGGGGGAGGGAGAGGAAGGAATCTTTATCAAGGCACAAATAGGATTACTCCCTGTGACAATCTGCTTTGTGCTCCGTTCCGAGGGGCTCTGATCTGCTCGTTGGGGATCTGTGACTGGAGCTGGAGCATGAGACTCCATTAAAATTCTGCTCAGCAGGTGAGGCGCTCGCCTGGCAATCACTCATCCCCGGGGGGAGCAGGGGGGCTGCTCCCAGCCCAATCCCTCCTCTTCCCTGAAGGATGGACACGGGCTCAGGATGGAGGCAGTGCCCACGGCATGCCCACGGGAGCACAGGCAGCAGCAGCACCCACATCAAAGGTGATTTCAGGGCAGAGATGCACCCCTGCCCTTCCAGAGGGTCCCTTCCCAATGATTTTCCCTCTGCCAAGAGTTTTGGTTCAACCTCTTCTGCAGGGCACACGTGATGGAGACTTCCCAGTTTTCCCCATGCCATCACCATCCCATCCAAGCTCCAACAGCCTGGGATTAACCCCTGGCCTGCCCACCCTGCTCCAGCCTCAGGTGGGAAACAAAGCCCAGAAAATACCTGTTGATCCACAGGCTACAGGCTGGAAGCTGCATTTTAATAAACAAAAGGAAAGGGCTTTTTTCTCTCACTCCTCTGCCTTGGATGAAAGTGAAAATAAAATACCGGTTCCCAAATGACCATTTCATGGATTTCTTCTGCCTTTTCCCCCCTCTGCCTTTTTGATAGCCCAACTCCTGGCACCAGCTATTTTCTCAGATAAAAGACAAAAGTCTTTTTAGGTACATAAAAGCAAAATGCAGGCAGGGAATTCAAGGTTTTTAGAAAGGAGGATGCAGTGGGAAGAGGGAGCTGGAAACATATCTCAGCTGCACATTTGGGCACTGGTGGTCCCTGGTGTGGCTCATCTCCAGCCTAGGACAAACACTGTGTTGAGGAGGGAATCAGTGGGACCAGCTCACCTGCATGCCAAGAGTTCTTTGTCCCGCCAAGAGTGGGGAGTGATCCCAAGGCAGGGGGTAAAACTCCCTTCCTCCTCTTGTTTTGAACCAAAATCATCACCCGGAAGCACCTCCAGCCCGGAGAAATGTCCCTTGGGGTAAGAGAGATGGTAGGAGCCTGGGTTGGGGCTCTCATCCTGCTCCCCCAGGGGCAATGGGTTGGTGTGATTGACTCCAAATGCGCTGGATTTGGTGCCCTCCATTGTCACCCATTGTTAATGTGGCTCAGGAGCTGCTGTGGTGTTTTCTCCATCGGTGGGAGACAGAATCCCACCAGACTGGGAAGGATTAGGCAAAAGGGACAATTTCAGCACATCCCAAATCAGACTTAAACCGTCAATGTCAATATCAGCCTGAACAGGCAGGGAAGAAGGACCTAAAACCAACCAAAAACCCCAAAACCACTGCAGAGCCAGAGCTGGGCACACTGGTCAGGAGCACCCCACAAGCAGGAGCTCCTGCACCAACACCCCCCATGCCAGAAACAGGGTCAGGAGCAGCTAATTCCCTCCCCATAATTATTAATTTCATGCATATCTTATGCAAACCCCTGCTTCGCCGACAAGATGGAATTGATTTAATTAGAATTTCCATCATCGAGCCATTTGGATGGCAGCTTTTAATTAGGGAGAGCGCAAAGCACCGCAGGGGCTGGAGCAGCGAGGGGCCGAGCAGGGAACTCGGCGTCGGGATGGAACGAGCTGCAAGCCCCACCCTGGGCACGGGGTCAGGCCCAGGACCCAGCCCTCAGCATCTCCTTGGAGAGGGAAAAGGCAGAATTAACACTCTGGGAAACACAGCAGGCGCAGGAGGATGCTGTGATCCCTGCCAGACCTGCCACCACCCCGCTCCTCCTCAACAAGCCGTGCCCAGGGACCCCTCCCAGGCTGGGGGCAGCCCAGGGGAGCCAGGCAGCTGCAATTTGTTTCAATAAGCCCAGTGAAGAGCGAGGAAATGAAGTGGAGGCAGCGTGGTGATTAATCAGAGCGTCCCCCCGGCCGGCTGCTGCCTTCCCACTCAGTGAAGGTTATTTACCCACTGAGTGGGGACACATGCCCTGAGTCACTCCATCCCGCTGCCCCCACAGCCTCGGGGCACCCTGACACCAGCCAGAGGTCTCAGGGGGGCTCAGCACCAGGGCCTGACCCAGCTCTGCACCTGCCAGCCCCAGGGAAGAGCAGCCTCGTGGGCCTGCAGGTGCCGGGTGCCCGGCTGCAGCTCGGGCAGCGCCGTCCCCAGGTGAATTATTCATGTTGTACAAGAGCCCCGCGCTGCAGAGAGCAGCTGCACTCGCTGCCACCGGGGAAACTATCGCCTCAAAGTGCCTGGCACGTGTCAAACCTGTCCTCTGGCTGCTCACCTCATGCTGAGCTCCGTCTCGTCACAGCTCTTTCTGGATGGGGATGAAAAACATGCCTCAGACCCCAGTGTGGCTTTTAGGGGATCGTATTCACAGGAGAAGGGCCTGGTTTCCTTGACACCATCACCACTGTGGTGGTTCAGGAGCCAGTGGGTAGAGCTGGGGCTGGAGAGGGAGCAGCAAGGGGTGGGAAGGAGCTGGAACGTGCCAGAGCGCTCTGGCAGTGACGCCAGGGAGATGCTATCGCACGGAGCCGAGAGCGCGGATTTGGGGAGAGGATTTTCTGCAGGCAGAGCGATGAGGAGTGATGAAACCGGCTTGGACAGAGCATGCCACATCTGCAAGTTGTTGCACTGATGTACAGCTTTAATTAGGAGGCGGCAGCTAACGAAGGACCCGTTATTTATTTATGTAGTGCAGGAGCGACAAAAGCCCCGGCAGGGAGGAGCAAGGCCTAGCGGGGAGGGCTGGGGACGGTGCAGGGGATGGAGCAGGGATGGAGACAGGCACAGGATGGAGTGTGGGATGGAACCACAGCAGGGAGAGCATCACTTGGAGACAGGAACAGCCATCCCCACCGTGCACGTGGTCATCAGAGAGAAGGGGGAAAACTGCAGGGGCTGCTGAGCCCCCATCCCAGCCAGAGCTCTGCAGGACTTGTGTGGACTCCTAGCCTTGGTGGACTCTAATTCATTCCGTGCCAGTCGCTGGACGTGCTGGAGCCCTCCCCAAGAACCACCTGAGCACCTCAGAGCACTCAGCAGGCACTTGGAACACCCTGCAGGGAGGCTCCCCCTGTCCCAGCTCCCAGCGCTTCCCACCACTGTCCCCATGCTGGGGGAGCACCGAGGGGGACAGGAGTGACACAGCAACACGGGGCCAAGTGGGAGCAGAGCTCCAGCAAGTGCCGTGCCCCAGGGAATGGGCAGAGGCAGCTGCCTGTGCCCGAGGCAGCCAACGCTTTGCTGAACCTCGGAGCAGAGTCACCCACGCTTAAAGGTCAGCGGCGGCGCGAAATGGAAGTCGCCTTATTCTCATTTTAAGCATGTCCCTGCCATAAAAGCAGTGTTTGAATAACAAAGAGCAGCAGCAGCACTCGGGCCGTGGCAGGGGGAAAGAGCCTCCAGAAACCCCAAACCCCCAGGCCGTGCCTGCTGCAGGAATGGCTGTGGGACAGGTGGGATGAGATCCCAGTCCCATGGGAATGGTGTCCCTGTGCTGGGGACCACTGAGGAGGGCACCAACCCCCACACTGGGATTCCCTGCTGTCTAGGAAAGGCTGAGATTTTCCTTATTCTCCTCTCCCAAGGGGTTTTGAGGTCTCCATCCTCTTCCTGCTCATCCTCCCATCTGTATTTCCTCCCTGACCCATTGGGCTGGGATCAGCTCTGGGTTAAACCCTCTGGGGCTCGGGGTGCACCAGCAGCAGCACCAGTGCCTGGCTGCACCTGAGCTCAGCGGTGTCCTCCTGCCCAGGTCACAGTTCTTTGCCCAAGGACCAAAACCGGAGGAGAAAGGTAAGGGAAAAAAACAAACTTGGAAAGACTGTACTTGTGCCCAACTCCTCTGACTGCCACTCTCCTGCCTCCTTCTCCACTGCCAGCCTCCCTCCTCCTCTCCAGAGCAAGTATTCAATCTTTTTTGTCTCGGCAAATAGCTTTTAAGTTCCTCCCACTCCCTCTAATTTATATTATTTTAATTATTGAATAGCCCTCTCACTCGTCGCCTGGAACATTAACACGTTTTTTAAAAAAAAGGGACCCAGAAAAATCAAACTCCATCAGCGATCTGTTTTTTCCGTCTTCACTAACAGCTTCCAGCCCTCCCAGGAGGGCACCCAGCTCTCAGCACACTGGGCTGGCAGAGGAAGAGGAGGGGGGAAGAGAGAGAGGGAAACAGCACCAATCCTACAGAACACGGGGGTTTCAGGGTGCTGGGAGAGGGCCAAGGTGGGATTGGGGTCGCCATTGCTACTGGAAGTGCAGAAAATTCACATTTCTCCCTCATTTCTGCAGAAGGGCCCTTGTTCACACACTCTGCAGCCCAGGGATGTGGCTGTGGATAAATAAATGTACAGCGAGGGGGAAAGGAATGATCAAATCTTGGGCATTCCTGCAGCTGGCACAGAGCAGGAGGGAGAGCCCCACTCATCCCAGCACAGCCTGAGCACCCCTGGGGTTGGTGGCACAGGACAAGTGTCCCCAGCCTGGCTGATGTCCCCCAGGACAGAGCAGAGCAGTCCCAGCCATGCCCTGCCATCAACCATCGCTGCCTCCAGCCCTGTGACTGCCCAGCCACCTGGCCCAGGTGGGACCTGACATTCTGGGGTATAGCCCACAGCCCTGATGGAGCACCCCCCATAACCAGTACCAAACCCACCCTCAGAGCTCCCCTCCCCATCCAGCCCCCGCCACGGGGAGGGAGCACCAGCGCCACAAAGCCGGGGGAGATGAGACAAAAATCCTCCTGCTCCGAGTGTCGTCACCGAAGGGGGATGGAGGAAGGGATCCCCAGGGACCCGGGGGAGGCAGGAGAAGCATTTTAACAACACTGGCTCTGCCTCCCCCCAGCCGTGGAGGAAGAAGCACTCGTGGAGAAACGCTGCCAAAGCACCCACGGGGGGTTCTGCCGAGGGGATCTCCTCGCCCGGCCAAGCCCTACCTTGAAGAGCCGCAGGATGTTGGCCACCATGATGGACACGGAGCTGCCCGAGGCGCCGATGACGCCGACCACCCGCTCTGGCTTGGTGATGATGGGGGGTCCCCCGCTGACACAGCGCACCTCGGTGCTGTCCTTCTCGATGAGGGCCTGCACGAAGGTCAGCGACTGCTCCAGGGCGTGCGTGTCCCGCGAGCACGTGTCCAGGATGCGGGCGCCCAGCGTGATGTTGGGCAGCAGGTCGGGGTCGTTGTTGATGCGGTCCAGGGCGAAGAGCATGGCCTCCAGGCGATGGATGCCCTTCTCCTTCTTCAGCTCCCCGCAGGCTTTGCCCTCGGTGCCCCGGCCGTGCACGGGGAAGAGCCCCCCGAGCGTGATGTCCCCGTCGATGCGGATGGAGTTCATGTGCGGGTAGCCCTGGCCTTTGGGCTTGGCGGCACCCCCGGGCGCCCACCCCCAGCTCCAGGCACTCAGGAGGAGGCAGAAGGACAAACGCTCCATGCAAAAGTGACCCCCGCTCATCGCCAACGCCGTGCTGGGGCAGAGCTCGGGCCGGGAACGCGGCGGTCAGGGGGCAGGGCTGGGCCGGGAGGGCGGCATGGCTCCGGAGGGATCCCGCTCCGGCACCGTCAGTGGCTCCCGACGGCGCTGCCGGCCCCGGGGGTGCGGTGGGAGGTCGGGATGCAGGAGGGTGTCGGGGTCTGCATGGCTACACCAGGGAGGAGAGACAGTGGCAGAGATGTGAGCCCACGCAAAGCTTCGGGTGCTTCCTCCGGAGACCTTGGAAGGACAGGGGAAAACGGCAGAGAGAAAATTAGGCACGAGCAGGAAGAGGACATCAGGTATTCCGGGCTTTCATCGGGGAGCTGGTGGAAATTAGCACTGGGGGTTATTGCAGAAAATAGATTTGGGATTCGCTGGTCTTTGATTCACACCAGGGGTTTTGGCTTAGCACAAATTGCATCCGGGCAGAGGGGCTGGTCAGAGCCTTGTGGACACTGTGCCCCACAGAGCAGGACAGGTCAATGACTAGCTCAGAGGGAGGCCCTGGGACCCTGTCCCAACCTGTTCTCTCGTAAGGGAACTGGGAGAGTGGGACAAGTCCCAAGGCAGTGCTCAGAGTGGGGCAAACCCCACACACATCTCCAGCCCTGGCCCCTGACTATCCTAGAGCCTCCTTCCTCTTTCCCAATGGGTTTTTCAGTCACCTGCCACAAGCCCATTTGCCTTGAGCCCCACAAACTGAGCTCTGCATCCTCAGCGAGAGCCAGGCACCGCCAAAACGCAGCATTCCGGATCCGAGCCACAACCCAAAGCACTGCGCTCCTGCCACTCTCCCTTCAGGCCACTGATTCCTGAACCAGCAGCTGCTTCCGTTATCGACGGCTTCCAGCAGCAGATATCGACAGCACCTGAGCTGCCCAGAGCAGCAGCACAGCCCCTGCCTCAGTTTCCCCCCGAGGCAGGTTCCCCCTCCTCGTGCCCATCCCCGCCGTCTCCCGGCAGCCGCCGATGGATGCTGAGGGCAGCGCGTGATTAATGCAGGCACCAACAGCAGCGTGGAGCCGAGCAGGCAAATGCATTCCCCAGGCAGGACGGGCTGCAACAGTGAGACCAAGGAAACAGCTTAAATTAATCTCAGCTCAAGCCCAGAGCTGGCACCCAAGCCCACGGCTGCCGGACAGAACCTCGCCGGCCCCGAGGGTGCTCCCACTCCGCAGCCATCCCGGCCAGGAGGACCCTGGCTTCAACTCACCTCCATAAATTATGCACCTCCCTGCCCGCCGCAGCTGCTTGAAGGCCCATCTCCAAAGCGATTCTGACAGCCGGGGCTTTTAAGGAACCAGAATTACCCGGTGCCGAGCTCTGTGCTTCCCAAGGCTGGGAATGCCGCAGCACATCGCCCGCCCCAGCCTGCCGGGAGAGCCCTTGGGAGCGCAGCCCCGCTCGGATGGGGATCAGGGACAGGGATCAGCCCTCTCCATAGTCCTGTCCCCTCTGCAAGGACCTCCCCACGCATCACCAGTGGGCACGGAGCAGGGGAATGCGGCTCCTGGCACAGCCTGGGATCGGGTCAGGCTCTGCCCGTGCCAGGGAGGACGATGGGGACGTGAAGAGATGCTCAGACGCCAGAGCCGCCTTCACAGCCCCGCACCCGCCAAAAGCAGGTCACTTCTCCCACCCTCATCCCTGGAACTGCAACATTTCTGCCCATCAAAGGTGGGATGCTCACACCACGGACCCGCTCCCAGGAAAACCCTCAGAGCCCACGGCAGCTCCCGCAGAGCTGGCAGTGCCCCCAGAGCCCACTGCTTTTCCCTTTCTTCTTTTAAGCTTTTTCCCTCTCTGTTCTCTCCCCTTTGTGGCTCCTTTGATCATATAATCTGAACGAACTGAAGGTAAAAATATCACGGCAGGCAAGAAGAAAGCGCAAATAATGGGGAGAGGAGGAGGGAGCTGGTTTGGATCCCTCACGGAATCATCGGGGGAGCTGGAGCCAGAGTTACCCGATGAGCCCCTGCTGCAAACAGCCCAGGAAGGGGTGACAGATGAGCACCCCTGTCCCCTTCACCTGCCCCCAGCGACCCCTCAGCCACACACAACTCACTGCTTCTACATAGCCTAACCTCGGTTCCACCATGCCTGAGCCTCCCCAAAGCAGCTGCTCCACCAGGGGCACATCTGGAGGGAGAAACACATCTGGAAGAAGACACCTGCCTGCAGCAGGTGCTCATGGAGCAGGGTACAGCCTTACCCACATGCTCCAGGCAGCGAGGGGCCAGAGCCACCCTCCTGCCCCATCTGCACAGCTCCTGCTCCTCCTGCACAGCTCCTGCTCCTCCTGCACGGCTCCTGCTCCACCTGCACGGCCCACAGGGGCACCCCGAGGGTGGGAATAACAGGGTGGCATCACCACTCAGCATGGTGCTTACCCCAGCCCCGAAGGAAGGAGCAATTCTGCTTCCCCCTACTCCCACCAGCACAGCAGTGGTTAGGACAGAGCCTTCCCATCGCCCTCATCCCGGCTGTGCTGCAGCCTGATCCGGATCTGGGAAGTGGCACAAACATCAACCAAACCGACAAGACCTCCAGAGCTCGGCCGTGGGTCATCCCCTGCCCGAGCCAGGGTGGCCTGAGCAGCGCCAGGGTGGAGGGAGCTGTGGGTGCTGCTGCCCCGGACAGGCAGAGCCCTGCGGGTCCCGGCACCCCGGACACGGGGCCGGGCAGCACGGTGGCATCCTGCCCCCCTCTAGTGGTGGCCACCGGGCCACCGACATCGCCGGCCACGGAGGGCCCTGGAAGGAGCAGCTCAGCTGGGCTGGGGAGCCCCTCTTGGGGCGACCGGGTATGGTGGAAGGTGCCCTTGCCGACGGCAGGGGCTGGAACTGGATGAGTTTTAAGGTCCCTTCCAACATGAACCATTCTGTGATTACATGAAATCAAACTCTGATTAAAAATTCCCTCACATCCCAGAGATCTCCTGCTGCAAAAGCCTCTCCAGTGCCCGGAGGAGCAACTGGCCATCGCAGGCATCACCTCTGCAGCTCCTTCCCGCAGCTCCCCCTGCACAGCCCCACAAGCACTGTCCAGGCTGACTGTGGTGGGACACACTCCAGACAGACTCCTCTCCAAGCAGACCCCTCTCCCCAGAGCTCTGCCTGCAGCAGGATCTGTCACCTCCCAGTTCAGAGCCAGGGCATTTTCTGGGGCTCGTTAAACCCAGCAGAAGCTGAGCTGGTTACACAGCTCGGGAGATTTGGGAATAACCAAGAGCCAAGAGCACCCAGCACTCACCTGCAATTCCCCATCCCCAGTACCAAAGAGCCCAGCACCAGAGATTCCAGCCCAGCCCTGGCACTGGGAGGGCTGTGCCAGCTTAAGCCGCACTGGCTCCTACCAGCTCCACAGCATCTTTTTGAAAATCAAGGCTATTTCTTTCCCCACCTGCTCTTCCTCCAGCCAGCAGGCAGCACAATATCCCAATTAGTGTACACTCACTTCCCGCTTGCAAGCAGCTACAGGGAACTTCGCTTGGCTCCTGGTCGTTTTAATTGCAAAAGCTCCGTGAAGTAGAGCAGAATTGAAACGTGGACAGAGAGAGGGGACGCCAGGTTAAGTTCTCTCCCGACAGGCAAAACCTTCAGTATTCAGGTCCAGTACCCCAGCGCTCGCTCCGGAGAAGCAAGGCCAGGGCTCAGCAGGCAGCGGAGAGCAGAGCCCCCAGACTGTGCCATCCAAACCCCCCCAATGAGCTCCAAGACACGGCCCCTGTTCCAGCAACACCTCGATCGATGCACGAACTGATATCACGACGCTCACACAAGCCCGAGCCCATCACCATCACCAAGGTGCCAACTCGTCCTCTCTGCAGCTAGGTCCTGCCAGCACCTGGCTCAGAGTCCCATGGCGGGGAAGAGCTGGGTACAACCACCCACCTCACTGCCCCGGAGCATCTCCTGAAGGATGCTGAAGTCCAAACAGAAGTGCTGCTGTAGGGCGCAAATCAGATCCAGGGAATATTTATCACACCATATTTATATATGTCCTCAACTGCAGCAAGCCCTCTCCTTCCACCTCCCTCCCGCTGCCAAGCAGGTCAGGGCTAATCCCTGCCTTTGAAGGATGGGATGGCACAGCAGGGGGGAAGGCGAGCAGGATCCAACCCCGGAGCAAGCGGAGAGAGAACAGCAGCTCACCTTGCGGGCAGGCGGCGCGAGGTCTCCGCCAGGAGCGGCTGGAAGGAGCCACCGCTCGTCCCCGCTCCTGCCACGTGCAGCAGAATCCCGCAATTAATTTTTTATCGCCATCTGCAATTTGGGACGGTGCTGGCTCTGAGCGAGAGCGCGGCCTGACTGCCGGTGTCCGGCAGTGCCCGTGGCAGCGCACGGTGTCCCCTCTCCCCATCACACCTACGCCCAGACACTGCGGTCTGGCAGTGCCAGCCTCTGCCCACACCCCCCCGGCAGTGACTCCAGAGACCCCCATCCTGAGCCAGGCTCGGTGCGGGGCCATCCAGGGAACTGCAGGGAGGAAATCCTCCGTGAGGCGCAGCGCCCGGGAGGAAGAGCCGGTGCCCGCAGCGGGCGCGGGTTCACGCATGTTATAATTAGGACCTGCCACTTCTTCAAGCCGCTGCCTTTCTGGGAAGAGCTGGAAGGGGGTGGCTGAGCTGACAAATCCATCCTCCTCCTGCCTGATGCCAAAGTTGAAGCACGTGATGCTCTTTTTTCGGGGAGCCTTTAGGCTCCTCTGCAGGGTGATGCTGGCCCCTGAGATGTAGGGCCCGGCCGTGGTTCCCCACTCGAGCTTTGATTCCCATGGGAAAATCCTCTTGAGGCTGCTCCGACACCCTGGGGTGTAGCTCAGCACCCTTAACCCAGTGCCTGACACCATCCTCCAAAGGGCTTTGCCTGTAGCCCCCCAGCCTGGGGCAGCTGGAGCCACCACTGCCCATGGGGACCCTCTGCCATCACAGAGAGGGACTGCCCTCCCCACGGCTCCCAGCTCGGCCAGGGCAGCCAAAATCAGGCAGGATCTCTGCACATCCCATCGGACCGAGCCTCCTGGTGTCAGACCACCTGGAAAAGGGTCTCGTCCCGGCTCTCCCCCCACCACAGCCTTGCCCAGCGCATCCCCCAGCACATCCCCCCGCTGCCTGGTGCGGGTAAACGCTGCTTACAGGGAGCCGAGGCAGGCAAGGAAATGAGCTTTTTCTTTTGGCAGTTCTCGTGGCGTTTTCCCGAGCTCCTCGCTGCATTCAACAGATCAGCTCTGCTCCTTGCCTTCATCCTTCCGTCCCTCCGTCCCTCCCCGAGCCCTGCCCGGGGCGCACGGCCACTGCCGGTGGGTCCCTGCGGTGACCGCCAGCCCTGCCTCGTGCCACCCCCGCCGAGCCCCGAGCCACAGGTCACCTGCAGCGCGATGGCGATGGCAAAGGCAGTGACTCACCCGCAGCCTCTCCGTCGCAGCCGCCGCCGAAGGCAGCGGGCATCCCCCAGCGCCGGAGCAGCCCACGGAAAATCACCCGGCTGGCAGAGCACGGCAAACTCATCACACCGGGGGGAGGAGGAGGAGGAGGAGGAGGAGGAGGGCTGGCGGGGCTGCACCCGAGCAGGCAGTGGGAGAGTTCTCCGTTTTTTTCTCACGGGTGCCAACTTCCCCAGCGTCTCCCGACGCCTCAGATCCGCTCGCCCGGCGAGCGCCAAGGAGCGGGAGAAAGCTCCGGAGAGGAAACCAACCCCGCGCTGGAGCGGGGCTCTGCCCGGCCCAGGGGTGCCTCCGAGCGGTCGCTCCTGCGCCGGGGAAGGCTCTTACCCCCCTACAGCTCCTCCGACCTCCAGAGGCAGCGCCTTCAGCTCTTCGCCGCTCTCCTGTCCCCCCTGCCCTGCCCTGCGGCGGCTCTGCGGGCGCTGCCCGCTGCGGCGAGGCGAGGGCAGCCC
>VZTN01001861.1:318603-330175 GCA_013400515.1 Erpornis zantholeuca | reverse complement strand
GGCGCAAAATTCGCGGGAGCGTTGTGGAGGGGGGAGAGCGGCGAGGCTGCAGGGAGGGGGAGCGGGGGGCACTCCAGCCCCGGGGGAAGGTGCGGGGGCACCGGGCGTCCCGGGGATGCTCCCCCCGCGCCGCCCGCACTTACCCGCGGGCAGTGCCAAGTNAGGAGGAGGAGGAGGAAGAGGTGGAGAAGGGGGAGGAGGAGGGGGAAGAGGAGAAGGAGGAGGAGAGCCGGGGCCGGGGAAGTTTTGCATGAAGAGGAGCTGGGAAGCCCGCCGCCGGCTTTGCCAGCCTCTTAAAGCACTAGCGCAGCGCGGGGACCCCCGCCCCGGACCCCCCACCCCGGCTCCTGGCCGAAGGGTGCCCCTGCCAGGCTGCTGAGGGTCTCCGGCTCCCTACAGTGACAGCCATCCTCAAATTCCCTTCCCCAGGTGGGAGCAGATCCCTCAAGCAGCGCCGAGGGAGGATGCTCGTCACCCCAAGCCGTTGTCCTTCTCTTCTCCCTCCCGTAAAACGCTGCCAACCCCCCGCCCCGCGGAGCTCGGCTCCTGCATCGCCTGCTTTGCCCATCGATCCCCCCCGCCGGGCCCCGCGGCTCCGAGGAGCCCGTCGTGCTGTGTCGATTCATTAATCCAGAGAAAACACAACCCCCTGGTAATGGCCATTGACACATTAACTGCTGCGATCCATCACGGTAATGACACGGTGGTGATTGCTCGGTCACCGGAGCAATTAGGGCACACCCTGGCGCTCACCTGCGGGCACGCGGGGTGCCAGAGCTCCCAGCCCCTTCTGGGGGACCCATCCGCGCACACGAAGCGGGGTCTGGCTGCGGGGAGGGCTCTCTGCCCCCCTCCCAGCACCAAAAAACCAAGCACGGACAACAAACACGCAATTCCAGCCTCATCTCCCCTACGGGGTGACTTGTGTTGCTCGTGTGTAACAGCGAAATCCCAGCCCTGGTGAGGGTCAGCCAGAGCCCGAGCGGGCTGGTTGCCCTTGGAAAAGGCTCCTTTTCACCCAAATCCCGGTTGGGAGGCTGGAGAGGAGCCGGTTTTCCAGAAACACTCGGGATTGCCCAGCTCCAGCACAACACCCCGGCTGGGCCTTTGAAAGAGCTCAGGGCTCTCCGGTGAGATGCATCTCCTGAAAAGCTGCCCAGCCACCCTCCTGCCATGGAAATAAGTGCAACATTCCCATGGATCCAGGTGCCCACGGGATGCTGCCCAGAGCGCTGTCTCCTGCAGAGCAGCCAGGCTGTTGCTGTTTACAGCAAGAACCCGAGTGGTGATTGTTGTTACTCTGCTCTGGAGGGGCAGGGGAGGGCAGCCAGGGGGGCACAGCCCAACACAGCTCCCCCCCAATACGTGTGAGCATCCTCAGCCATTCCAGCACTAATGCCAGGAAGTGAAGTAAAAGGAAATCTGCACTGGGCTCGATGGAGAGGGGACATAAAGATCAAGGCCCTGGGAGGACAAGACCCCCTGCCTGCCCCAAGCCAGGGCTGAGGGGACTCCAGGCACCACAGGATAAGCCAAGCACAAATCCCTGGCCAAAAGTAGCTTTTAGAGGCACCCTAAGGTCGAGGTCCCTGCTCCAAGTCGGGTGAAGCCCTCAGCTCCTGGGGATTTCTAAGACACGTGTTCGCCTTCAAGGAGAAACATGAGTGCTCTGCTCACAGCCTGGGGTCTTGCAGCACCCAGCCATGAGCACACCCAGCCACCCTGCTCTGATCTGCCCAGGTCCTGAAGAATCCGTGGGGGAAGGTGTTTGGGACAAATTCTGGAGAATTTCTGCTGCAGCACCACCTGAGTTGCTCAGATAGCTCATTCAGGAGTGCCTCACTGCTGCCCTGGCTCTGACTGAAAATCATAATCCAGCCCCTCAAAGTCTTAGGAACCCAAATCCCAGGGATTGCAGGATGCTCTTCCCACCACGGCTGAGCTGGCAGTGCCTCCGTTCTCCTCCCTGAGCCTCACGGACTGCACGTCTCCCCTCCTCACACCCCTCTGCCAGCCGCCAGCCAGAACCCGAAATACCAGCACAGCGCTCGTGTCACCATCGGGAACGTCAAAACCCAATTAACATTTGGAAATCCAGCTGAGGCCGATGCTTCCCCCGGCACAGCAGGAAAGGCTGCGACGTGGGGGCTGAGAGGAAGGCGAGTAGGATGGGAGACACCCCATGATTGCACCCCCCGATTGCGGGGTTGCCCCGAGAGTGCCTCTGCAAACCCCACAGAGGTCGCTGCGAGGGCTCCTGCTCAGTGCCTGGGTCAGAGCTGATCAAATCCTCCAGGAGAGTTCGATGCCATCAGCAAATGGACGTGGAGAAGCCTGCCAGGATCGATATCCCCTGGGCAGGCACCGAGCCAGAGGAACTGAGCGAGTCGCTGCCTCTCCCGTCCCGGGGGCAGCCTGGGGGTACAGCCCAGGCCCATTCCCAGCTCCGTGTTCGTGTTCATCCAGGGTGCTCCAACACCTCCAGGGCCCCCAGCAGCTTTTCCCTGAGCTCCAGGGCTCACAGGATCCTTGCAGGAGGTTCTGGGTGCCCTGACCCCAGGAAGGCACAGCTCCAGCCTCCCGTCACCCTGGCCCCTGGCCAGCTGGGAAGGTCATTGCTTCCACTGCTGAGGCCACCGAGCAGCATCCAGGAGACACAGCTGCTTGCAATTTGATTTTTTTTTAATATAGGAAAACTTAAAACTGCATTTATGGACTGGACATTCCGGCTCAGCTCTGCAAAAGGGCTTTGAATAATTTATGGCCAAGCCACCACCTCCTCCTTCCTCCTCGTGGGTCACTCCTGTCAAAGAGATGGAGGCTCAGGGATCACACCCGGCCCTTTTCATCCGGGGGCCGCATTGCTGGTGCCTGCAATTGGGTGTGGATTCAATTCCCTCCTGGATGGAAGGGTGCGGAAAATAAATCTTTAATTCAAAGTGAAATATTAATAGAACTGTAATTAGCTGTAATATCTACACAATTAAAAAGCAGGAGGCCCGGCAAGAGCTATTTTTGTGTGTATTTAAAGAGAAATTAAGTTTGCAGGGTAAGGGGTGGGGGTGGCTGGGGATGCTTTTCCGGTGTCCCAATTGTCTGAGGGAGAAACGTGGCCGGGAGGAACAGCAGCAACGGGACACAGGTCCTGCCAGGTCTGGTGGCACAGGAAGATATAAAAAGGACAGGTTGGAGGAAAAGAAAAGAGCAGAAGAAGGATTTGGGGAGAAAAAGAAAAAAAGAAGAGCCATGATGGCACTTTTGTCCTGCTCTTCAGGGATTTTGCAGCAAAGGGAAGATTTTCACTGACGTCAGGCAGAGATGAGCCATAGCAAGGGGACAGGGTTGGGAAAAGTCTCTGTGGAAGTTGGCAGGGAATGAGCAGGGTGACCCTGGCTCTGCCCCCACAGACATTTTCCAGCAGGAGTTGTATGAGCTGCTTGCAAAAAGCCATCAGCTCGCCCTGTGCTGGGCAATCACCAAAGGGATAAACAAAACTGCTAAACAAAACCAACGGAATAATTCAGCTTGGCCCCTCCAAAAACACCTAAGTAATAGGCCAAGGAGAAAAAAAAAAACAAAAAAAAACCAAAGAAAAACCAGCCTTGGATTTCTTTCCAGAAGAAAGAGACTCCCACACACCCCCAGCACATGAATGTGGGGAATGGATGTGGATCTTCGGAGAGCAGGAACGGCACTGCCTGTGCTCGCATGGGCTTGACATTCACACATCGGGTCCGTGCCTCTCCCGAGGAGTGGGGATAATGGGATGCCGAATGTCAGACCACTTAAATATATATAAAACTCATTATACGCCTCATGACTAACAGATCTTGATGGGAAAAGTTGCATTTTAAAGAAATGCGGGGAAAAAAAAAAAAAAGCCCATTCGGGCTTGCGGGGAGGAATTAGCAATGAACGAGAGATGATTCGGCTGCAGGCTGGGAGTGATGACAACTCCTCCTCCTCCTCCTCGTGAGGAAGGCTCCTGCAGCTGTGCCAGCTCCCTGGCAGCCCCCTGGCTGCCCTTTACCCACTTTGGGGGCTGCCACACTCCCACCAGAGGCTTTCCTGCAGCTCAGGGTCCTGCCAGGCCCCCACATGTCCCAGCTGGTGTGGGACACCTAGAGAAAGCCCAGGTGATGCCAAGGAAGAAGCCCTGCCCCTCAGAGGCCACCGAGGGGGACATTCCCTGGGCTTTTCCCCCATGGCAGAGAGGGGATGGTGCTGCTGCCTTGAGGCAATGCCTCTCTCTTGCCTCTCCTCTTGCTTCAGCCTCAGAGCATCTTCTCAGGGGATTTTTCCTCTTTCTTGGGTGTATCCAGCCTAAAAATTCCCCTCTGTACCTCACTGCTGCCGTGAGGGGAGGACAAAGGAGCCGTGCCTGGCTATCAGCACTCGTGGAGCCCGGAGCTGGGCAGCACCATCGCTCTTCTCCTCTACAACACTTCCACCTAATGGCGAGAGAGCCGGCGAGGACACGGCCAGCCCACGGCAGGGGGATGTCAGCCCAGGGCAGGGGGACACAGGGACACCCCCAGGAGCAGAGCAGAGCCTGGCACAGGTCAGTGCAGTGTGGACCCTGCCAGGCTCAGACCCCAGTAAAGAAGAAGCTGCTGCTTTTCCCCTGGGCCGACCACGTGAGGTGGTTCCAGAATCACCAAAAACGCGGAGTTTTGTCAGCTCCGGCCTCTGGGCCATGTCCTGCCTCCCTCCTGCAGCTGCTGCTCCAGCACGGGAAGGAACAGAGGATTTGGGAGCCTGGGAGCCCAGCCCTGCACCCCAAAGCTGCTCAAAGGGAAACACCAGGGCTGCTGCTGGATGTGCCCTCCAGTCTGATCCACTCAGTGCAACTGGTGAACTGCTCCCATCCCAGTCAGGAGCTGTTGCTTTGTAGAGGAGGAGGAAAGAGCTCAGCCCCAGGGACATCCTTAGTGGCCAGAGGTTATTTTGGGCAGCGATTACTCCAGATTTGGGGTTTAAACAATACAGAAACACAAAAAGCTGAGGCACAATGTTCTCCTGGAAATCCCTTGTCGTGCACCATCAGCAGCTTTTTGTGCTGATGCTTCAGAGAGAGCAGCACCTGCCCTCAAACCAGCACCACCCTGCTCCCACAGACCAACCTTCCTGTTCTCCCTCCAATTCCATCTTTAAAGCCAGAGATGTCCCCCTGTCCCCAGTGCCACATCCCAGAGGCACTGCCCTGTCCCCCAAACCCAGCACTGGGAAAGGAAAGAGGGACAGACAGCTCTGTCTGCCTTTCCATTTGGGTGCAGGAGGGTTTTTTTTTCCACCCACAGGGATCATGAGCAGCTGGAAATGTTTTCTTTAAAACTAAAAAAAAAAAGAAGGAAAAAAATAAAAGAATAGGGAAGGAGAGAGAACATTTGGTGGTAAAATTAACTGTGACGGCCAGGCAGCACACACTCCCTCTGCACCCACAGGACAATTAGAGGAAAATCTTTACACTTTAACTAACACGGAAGCCAGGGATGGCATGGAAGAAAATTCCCTCGTTTTTCCCAACCCACAGTGCTGGAGCAGGGTGGCAGCAGCACCTGGGATGTGGGCAGAGGACAGGGCAGAAGGGAGAGGAGAGCAGCAGCACCAGCTCTGGTGAGGGACTGGCACTGAAAAGCTGCAGGATGCTGGATGGGCCCAGCTCCAAGCACCAGCACCTCAGGTACCCATCCAGGCGTAAGGAGATGGGGGAAAGCAGGGAAGGGCTCCATTCCTTCATTCTCCCCTCCAAGTGCCCAGGGAAGCTGCTGTACCCCCTCACACACCTCCAGACCGGCAGCTGAGAACCCATCCAGCCCCGTGCCAGAACTGCCCCGTTCGCTCTGCGCGCACCAACCTGCTCTGCCAGAGAACACAAACTGGGATGGATTTGCACCAGAGGCTCCTCCAGCATGCCCTGATTGCTGCCGTGGCTGGGAGTGAGGGGCAGACCTTGCCCAGCACCCTGGCAAAGGGACCCGAGGTAAAGCCCCACGGTGCCAGCGCAGCCTCCAGCTCGGAGCCGACCCCGGCGAGCAGCACCCGTCTCCTCCTCCCAACTTCTCCATAATTCATGCAACAACCTCCTGAAAGAAATATCCTCCTCGGACATAAAATATTCATGGCCTCATCCTTGCAAGGAAACACTGTCTTCCTTGGAGTGCAACCAAGCAGCCGAGGCCGGCACGGATTTGCCTTTGCGGGAGTAATTATGTTGGTCATTGATCGGTGCCGCAGTGAGGGGCTGGGCCGGGAGGGGCCCCCAGGCAGTGCCGGTGTGACCCCTCCCATGCAAGAAAGTGGCTTTTGGAACGGTCACGAAAGGGTTTGGGGACAGGGAGGAAGGATCCTGCACCGTGCAGCAGCATCCCAAGAGATTCCCCATCCTCGTGGATGTATCTTTGTGCCAGCAAAGTCGCCCCAGGAGGGAGCGGCTCGCCTGGCATTGCCCTGGATCCCATCCAGATCCACCCCAGTCACATCCACCACCCCTCACACACACACAGGCTCGTGTACCTGCCAGCAGCCACCCCCCAAACCCCTCCAGTCCCCCCAGCTGCTTTCTGCTCCCAGTTTGGATGCCATCAATCCATTCGGAGCTTCTTCCTATTTCCCTGCTTTTGCCGATCTCAGCAGAGGCACCAGCCCCGTTTCATTGCACAATATCCAAAACCATTATTATTATAATTATTTTTTCCCCTCTCCCACAACTCCCTGAGCCCCAGGCAAAGGGTTCCAGAAGTTCTCCTGTGCACTGGTTATAGCACAGCCCAACAAATCCCCATCCCCTGGGGCAAGGGGGAGATGGAAGCGAATGCATGGCTCAGCTTCAAGGGGGCTCAGCGGTGGGGAAGGAGAGGAGGGGGCTGGGGGTCCCCCGGGGCAGAGAGTGCCCCACCAGTGGGGGATGATGTTTGGAAGGAGGGGGACTGAGCACGGGGTGGTGGTGAAACACAGTCTGGAGCAGCCTGTGGGGCCGGGGTCCGGACCTAGCCTTGGCCAGGGCCAGGTCCCGCGGGAGCTGCCAGCCCCGGGGGACCCCCGGCTGCCGCAGACCCCAGCCCACGCTCCTGCGCCAGCGCTCGGGTCCCAAAGCCGGGCTCAGCATCTCCAGCAAAGGCCGGCAGTGCCTTCCCGTGGAAGCAGCCCTCACTGCAGCCGTGCAGCAGAACGGACCCGTCCCGGGGCATGGAGGAAAGGTGTCGGGAGCAATCGGTGTCCCAAATACACACACCCGCACGTGGCTGCGGTGGGGACTGTCCCCTCCCGCCCCACGTGCAAAGGTGTGGCACAGCCTGAGCAAGCAGCTCCTGTGCACTCGGCCTCCCGTCACCTCACACAGCAGGTGAGACACAGGTTACACCATCCACAACCCCCTCAGGACCCTTCCCTAAATCTCCAGGGCAGATCCCTGCTCCAGCCGATGCACTCCAAGCCTCTTCCCAGAGATGCTGGGGAGCAGGCACCCTCCAAGGAGCCACATCCTTCTATTTAAGGGCGACATGTGGGTGCCGGGGTGGGCTCGTTCGGGGGTGTTCTCTCCCACCCCGCAGGGACTCTGGGACCGCTCGTCAGGAACGGGAACAGTGCTGTCCTCCCCCAGCTCCGAGTCACGGGGAGCCGCCCCCCAGCCCGCGCCCGCCGTGTCGTGACGCTCCCCTCGAGGGGAGCCACGCGTGCGGCTCCGCTCCTACCTACGGAGGAGCAGTTGCCAAGGGAGCCGTTCCCGGGGCCCGGAGCCGGCTGGGAAGGTGGGTGACAGCCTGGCAAACTCCCACCCGGCTGCTCTCATGTTGGATGGGGGGTACCAGGGCATGGGAGCACGTGAGGAACATCCTGCCCCCGCAGTGAAGCCTTGAAGCTGGGGAAGGTGCTTTTCCCTGGGCAGGGCCCGCAGGGATCACCACAGCCTGCTCCCCCCACCGTGGGTTTGGGGGCACGGAGGGTCCTCGGCTCCATGGTGGCTTCCAGCCTCGTGGATCCCCCCCTCCTCCCAGCCCCTGAGCCCCCTGGTGCCTCCGCAGCCCCCCTGCCAGTCCCTGAGCCCCCTGGTGCCCCCGCAGCCCCCCTGCCAGCATGTCCCTGCCGTTTGAAAGATGAGCCCTTGGCAGAGCTGGGCCAGGCACCGAGTAACCGGAGCCGGGAGCGAGCGGTGACCCCCGGCCCTTTATAGCCGGCCCTAATCCTCCGGCCGGGCTGCATGTCACATTCCCCGGGAGCGGCAGAGCCGCTCCGCAGGGTCAGGGACGCGCCTTGTGCCTGCGCGTCCCCTGCTGGGGACAAACCCGCTGTCCCTGAGGGGACAAAGCGAGCAGCCCGTGGAGGGCTCAGCCCTGCAGCCGAGTCACCGCCGTCCCCCGTCAGTCCCAGCCCAGGGCACCGAGCACCTCCCCGCGGGCACTGCCAGGGGGAGAGACGGGAACATGCCTCAGCCCCGCCCGGCCCCACTTTGCCCCCAGCCCACGCCAGCACCGTCCTGCTCCCGGTGAGGGATGCTGGGACTCAGCCCGGGACGGATGGGGGAAGAATGCGGAGCCCCCGCTTCATCCCGCTCCACAGCCGGAGCCTCTCCCCGTTAGGTGGCAGCAGGAAACCGCGGCGTTGGCTTTTCCGACATAAATTATTCCATAATTCTGTGATTCTGGCTACGTGGGGGCGCGTTCCCCGCAGAAAAACCTGCCGGCTCCATCCCAGGACGCTCTATCCCACCCTGCCCTGCTGCCTCGGGTCATTCACTGGCCATAAGGTGACCCTCTGTCCGCCCTGACCCGTCTCTTCCCAAAGCCCTTTGGTCAAACCCCCAGGCCGTGGAGGGGACACGAGCAGGGCTGCTCCGGCTCCCGCTCCCTCCCTTACACCAGCAGCCAGCTTGGCCCCATTCCCCGCCCCGTCACCTCCGTTCCCGTGCCTCTGTGCTACTCTGGGCCCCCCTGTGCCGGGACTCTGCCAGCGGCTGAGTCACCTCGGTGAGCACCACCTGAGTCACCGGGACGGAGGGAAGTCCCCCGGTCCTCGATGCTTTTCCAACCGGAGCTGAGTAAAGGGGGAAAGTGTCAAGGAATTTGTCTGGAAAAAAAGTGTTTTCTTGGAGCCTCGATTAGGAGCAGCCTCTCTGGTGCGTCCCCTTTGCCACAGTGAACTCGCAGCTGACCAGGGAGTGGGGGGCTCCTTCCCTATCACACGGAGAGATTCCAGGGGATGGAGGAGCTAGGAAAGGTTGGGGAAAGCAGGAAAAACCTCCCCTATCCCTTGCGCCGCGTGGTCTCCAGCCCCCTGCGAGCGCCTTGCTGTGCATCCCCCCAGTCCTCCCTGGATGCTGCAGGCAGCCACCAGCTCCTCCGCTGCCCTGGTCAGAGCTGATGTGCAATAAAATACCTCGATTAAAAAAATACCAGGCAGCCAGACCCCAGTGAGAGCCCGCCAGAGAGCCCTCGATTAATGACCCTTCGCATTCCCCTCCACCGCGTCCCCGTTAATGATTTACAGCGGCTCCTCCCCGGCCTGTCCCTTCTCTCCCTCCCTCCTCCCCCGCCGTCGGCATCCCCCGGCCAGGGCAGAGAGAAAGGGGCTCCAGGAAGCACCCGCAGGGATTTTCTCACCCCCTGGTACATTCCCTGCGTGGGGACACCAGAGGTGAGGAAGTTGCCACCACTCCCAGCACGGGTCAGCCGCATCCTCGCACAGAGGTTCTGCGGGCAAGGGGAAGGCTCGCGGCTCCATTCCTGGTGCTTCCCTGATTCCTGCCACCTCCTTCCTGCCATGCGGGACCCCGGCTCGGCTGGCAGCCCCTCACCACCCACCTGAGCCCAGCACGCTCGGTGCACATGTGCCGGAGTGCGGGGGGAGCCGGGAACGGGGCCAGGGCTGCCCCCAGCAGCAGCCCCAGGCTTTGTGCTCCGGCAGGCAGCCCCGAGGAGGTTTCATGTTACTGGGAAACTGGGATGGCGGGATGTTCCCGGGGCAGCCCCGCAGACAAAAGGCCATTGTGCAGCCTCGCAGCGATGGCTGCAGCCCCGGAGCATCCCGCTCCTGCCAGAGCCAACAGCCACGCCAGGCCCGGGAGGTGGCACAGCCGCCGTCCGAGGAGCACAGGGCACCCGCCGGGGGCCCGAGTAGCTCCCCAAAACTCACGGGATGCTCCAGCATAGAGTGCCCAAGCCAGAGCACTCCACACACGGCCCATCGCCCGTCCCCGTCCCACCGGCAGCAGCACCCAAAATACATCCTCGCCAGCCCAGGGGACAGGAGTGGCACTAAACCAGACCCTGCTGGCACCGAGTAGGGGCGACGGGCACGGACGTGTCCCCACAGGTCAGGACGTGCAGGTGAGGGGTGGCTGAGCCAGAGCCACTTTCCAGCCCCACCGGCTGATCCTGCTCACTCACCCTGAGGCCGCCATGGATTAGCCTGTGCAGTCTCAGGATGATCAGGGTACAGGGAGTTAATTACGTGTATTTCCCTGTGCGGGGGTTGTACATATTGCAGCCCCAAGCACCGCGGAGCCCAGGGCAGGGAGCACCTCCAAACCCTGCTCCTGCCTCCCACCGCCACCAAATTCTCCCTTGAATCCCCAGCTCCCGGAGTCAGGGGATGCAGCCCCCGCCGCGGCCCATTAACTGCTGTTCCGGAGGGCTCTGGAGGTGACAAACACACCCGCTCATAATTAGCCAGGTGGCCCTTCCATTCACCCAACAAACCGAGCTGACTGAGAGGATCGGGTTTCCCCTTTCGCAGGGAAATCAGCAGGAATTAGGCACCCAAATCCCAAACGCAGCTTTGCATGGCTCGGAGGCAGTGCCAGGACGCAGGGCAGGATAAGATGGGTGCCACCCAGGGCCACCCTCTGGTGCCCCATGTCCCCCCCGGATACTTTTGGGGACAGCTGATCAGGGTTCTGAGGAGCCCAAGGAGCTGGGGGTGATTTCAAGCACCCTTTTTTTTTTTTTTCAGGGAAACTTCCAGAGGTGCAGCTTTTCCCAAGCACTGGGCACACATTTCTCCATCAGATCTCCTCCCGGGCCTGAAATATTGGCTAAATAAATCGAGATACGAAATAATTGATGTGTTCACCCCTCATCTGCAGCTCGTACACCCCACGGCGCTGGCCTGGGGCTGCGTCCTGCAAACTCCGGGCTGAAAGCAACCGCATTAAGCCTGTGAGTTATCAGGTGATTTAGGAATTTGTCCCCAGAATGGGGCTGCAGGAAAACGCTGCCCTGGTGAGAGCTCATTCTGCTCCAGGGGTGAGAAGGAGGAAGGAGCCGTTTAATCAAATTAACAGGCCTGTTTTGGGGTGGGTTCGGAGCTGTTTGGCCACATGGGGCTTCCTCAATGGGGCCATCGGGGAAACAAAGCCGGGAGGGGAAACAAAGGCCACGTCCCTGTCCTCCCGCGCCATGGCTGGCCAGCCCTGCGAGCCGCCGGACCGGGACATGGCAGTTCGCATCCCAGAGGAGTTCCCGGTTTGTTCGGCCGACCGGGATCCCGGGGCTCGGTGCGATGCCAACCCGGCACGGCACAGGCTGCTCCGCCGTGCCCCGCGTTGGGCTCAGCTGCGATGGGGGGCGGGGTG
>VZTN01001861.1:276317-305919 GCA_013400515.1 Erpornis zantholeuca | reverse complement strand
GGCCGGCAGGGGGCAGCAAAGACCGGGCGGGGGTGGGGCGGGAAAACGCGTGAGGGGAGAAAAGGGAAAAGTGAGGAACCGGGAGAGGGAGGGAAAAAACGGGAAAAAAACGGGAAAAAGGAAGAAAAAGCCTCTGGGGGGGCACAAGGAAAGGCGAACAGAGGGGTGGGCGTACAGATAAAGGGAGGGATGGGGGGAGTGGCACATCTGGCCAGGTGAGTGGACAGCCAGGGCTTTGGGCAGGAGAAGAGACAGAGGGGATGGATGAAGGGATGGATGGATGATGGATGGATGGATGGATGGATGGATGGATGGATGGATGGATGGATGGATGGATGGACATCAGGAATGAGTAGGTGCATCCCTGCACCATTAATTGGGTGGACGGATGCATGGATGAATGGAGGGAGGCAGGAAGGAAGGGAGGGACAGGGACAGATGAACAGAGGGGGAGAAGGATGGATGGATGGATGGATGGACGGAGGGGTGGAGACATAGGTATGGTGTGAGGCAACCGGAGCTGGGGCTGGCTGGGTTCCAAGGGGTGCCAGGAACACAGCAGGGTCATCCACATTGGGGGCTGCTGTGGGTCCCTGGCCAGGGGCTCCTGCTGTGTCCACTCTCCCCCAGGCTGAACCCATGGGGACTCCGGGCAGGGGCTGCCATGGTGCCAGTGGTGTCACCCACGGTGGTGGCAGTGCCCCAGCCCTGATCCCGGCCGCAAGGCTAATCCGCTTTGCCCGCAGGGACCAGATGGTCCTGCTAAGTGGGTCAGGCAGGAGCGGGGGACACCACGGAGCACCAAGCCTTTTGTTCCACTTCCCAACAACTACAAAAAATAATCATCAAGTGGTATGAGGTGAACGAGGAGCCTTGACATGGCAGAGTTGGGGGGACACAGCCCCTGGACTGGCAGCGGGACAGGGCTTGGCCACTGCGGAGCATCTGGAGCCTCCTGAGCTGGTGGGGAAGAGCAGCTCCTGGTTTGCAGCTTCTGGGATGAGCTTGCCCATGGCACAGACTGTTGTACCCTGCCTGCACCCTGCCTGCACCCTGCCCATACCATTGCCTAAACCACTGCCTGTACCAGTCCCTGCACTGCTGTCCTCACCCCCCGCCCAGCCCATGCAGGGTTATTTTCTCCTCTCCAGCCCAGAAAAGAGCACCAGCTGTCCCGAGAGTGGTTGAGAGCTGCCGTTCCCAGTGTCCCATTGTCCTCAGGCGTCCCTCTGGCCCCGCTAGCCCACGCTGACCCCACTCTCCCCAGCAGTGGCACTGGTCTCTCTCTGTGTTGACTTGCCCTGCCCCAGACTCCCTTCCCAAACCAGTCCCAGCCTGTTCACCACTGCAATGGGGAAACCACAGAGTGGGACAGGACCCCCAGTCCCCCCCAGCCCAGCACTGACACCTCGGGGGCCTCCCATGCTGCCACCATCCACCGCTGCCCATCCCCTCCCAGCTGAACCCTGCCGTGCCACAGCTAAAAATAAATCCATCAATTTCTAGGAAAGCTCCTTGGAGAGCATGAGCGAGTGGGAGCACATGGCCAGGAGGAGCATGCGTGGTCCAGAGGAAGCAGCATCCTTGGGAGGAGAGCAGAGGGCCACCAAGCCCCTCCACATAGCCAGAGCCAGCCCAGGACACCTGCAGCATCCCCAGATCCCACGTGAACTTTTTTTTCCCAATCTGCTGCTTCCCAGAGCATCCAGATTAGGGAAAAAGGGGAGTCAAGGCTGGAGCAGCACAGGACCTGTTCATCCCTGGAGAAATCTTCCCCTTGCTTACCCTGGGGTGGGGGAGGATGTCAGGGGGACTGAAGGCAGCATCGCCACCCATCCTGGGGACAAGAAACCTTTGTTATTGGGTTGGAAGGCGCACCAGCCAGGAGGGCAAAGCTGGAATAGTAACACAGGGTATTTATTTCTGCCCCAAACCCCGCTGTGAGACATCAGCCCCCTCCCCTGTGCTGCTCGGCCCCCAGCACATAACTGGGGACAGCTTTGCTGAGCTGCTAAACTCCCGTTTAAGCAGCTGAGAGCAAGTGGCCGGATTTCCAGCCAGCGCATCCCCGCGGCTGCTCATCCGGCCAGAAACGCCGGGGTGGGGAGCCGGGTGCCGCCGTCCCCGCGGGGGCACAGCCGCCCTGGCTCTGCCTCGCCGCTCGCCCGCTCAGGCATTAACGCCGCCGTCAGCACAGATTAATTCTGCCCTGGACTCCGCGCCGCAGCTGCAACACGAGGCCGTTGTGCACCAGCCCCCGTGCAGGAGGAGCGTGCTCACACCCAGATCCTAAAGGGAATGTGCGAACGCTCGCTCAGGGATGGGTCTCCACACCGGGACACGTTTGCTTCGCAGGCAAATGCGGGAGGCCACCTCTCTGTGGCCGGGCCGGCAGCGCCATCGGCACCATGCGTGGTCGAGGGTGCTGCTGCTCTCCGTGCAGGCTCCTCCCGGCCTCTCCCACAGCGAGGGGCTATTCCCACGGGAAGAGCTCTCAGGAAGGATTTTGTGAAAGAGCTGGGAGGACATTCAGAGGTTCCACGAGGCTGTCTCCTTAAAATGCCCCCTTTTTATTGCAGGGTGCTTGCCCCGTCAGCAAACCCATCTCAGCACCAGGCTGTTGGTGACATCCATCCAGTTCCTCTGCCAGACTGTGACTGTCCCAAGCCCCTGCTGGGAGGGCTTTCTCCTTGGGTGACACCGTTGCCCGATCTCTGAGTTCACGTCCACTGGGACCAGCACTGGGATGAAGAGACCAGGCAGGAGGCAGAGCCGTGTGAAATACTGGCGTGTTTATTGGTTGGCACTAGATTACAGCCCACACTCTCAGCAAACTGGCATCCACCAATTTAATTGTTTCAAATTTTCACTCTTTTAAATACAGTGATGGCCTCCCACTCGCACACAACTCAACAGAGGAAACCCCTCGTGACAGGACCCCCCACACCACCCGGCTTCACACAAGGAGAGCCCTCTGGCCTTTCTGGAGACACTGTGGATGAAAAGTCAAAATCATGTAGTATGTCCTGCCAGGACTGAGCAGGAGCAGGAGAACACCTGCATTATCCAGAGGCTCCAACTGAGATGGACCTCCAAAGGAAACAGAACATGTTTTCTACTTCACGCTTGTGACTTTGAACAAAGCTGTTTTAAGAACACATCAGTGAGAAAGAGAAAAGAGCATCCATTGCAATGCTCCGTTTCCAAAGGGCCTCTGCAGTTGCAAAGTGTTTCTGCAAACGATTCAGTTTGTTATAACCCTCCCATGTGAAGTTCACCAGGAGATTAGAAACACCAAGTGCTGGAGGGAGGAACGGAGATCTGCAGTCAGGAAAATAAACCCAGATTATGGGAATTACAAGTACAAAACCATCTTGAATTCACAGAGAATTGAGTATTTCACTTGCAACTCACTGAAAATCATCGAAAATATCAGGCCTCATTTAATCCTAATAAACTAGCAAGTTTGTTCTCTCCATCAGTTTTCCTTCTGCAAACTTGCTGACACTTCCCTGTGAAAGCCAGGTGGCAGGAGTGGCACAAGAAGCTCCATGAGACATCTCAGCTGACCCCACCACATCTCAGCTGGCCCCATGACAACCCAACTGACCCCACCACATCCCAGCTGACCCCACCACCGCGTGGAGCACAACACCCAGGGATCCCTCACCAGGCTCTGCAGTTGCCATCAGCCCCCACCCCAGGCCTGGGCATTTGGATGACTTGGATCAGTACCTGGAAGGGCTCAGAACTCATTTTCCCTCACGCCAAGGTCAGTGCCTAGGAACTCAGTCGTGGGGGTGAGGTCGAAGGTACCAGCTCAGACACAAACCAGCAACAGTCAAAGCCCCACAGCTCTGACCAACCACGGAGATTCCTTGTTTTGGGGAGGAATGGAGAAGCCTCGGGCAAACATGCCCTGAGACAGGAGGCTGGACAACAGACCCTGGTCATTCATCCCTCAGCCAAGGTTTGGGGTCTCATTCTCCTGATCTGGGGGGCTGCCAGGGGCCCCCCACGTACACAGAGCTCATGGAAGGACTGAGCAGCAAATGCAAAGTGATCATTCCAGATTTTCTGATTTAATAAATATAAAATAGGACACACAGGAAATTCAACAAACACTCTCCAACCTCGGCAGGTTTGTTTCTGAGGCAATTCTAGAGCCGACTCATCAAGCATAACATCAAAATTCCCATCTTCCCACAAAAAGAAAAAAAAGAAAAAAAGGAAAAAGAAAAAAAAACCCTATGGACTAGCACCAAAGAGAGATTTATAAATCTCCTAAATACAACTTCAGTCCAGTTCAGTTTCTTTTTTACCAGCTACACCTTTGTTATGTACAGACCCCTGACACTACCCCAGCACAGCACTCCAGGATCTCCGCAGCCCAGAGCAGCTGGGTCAGTTCATTCCAAGGTTAGGAAAATGAGGATCACGCCCTGTGTGCATCAGGGGCTCGGGGACCAGCTGAGGGGCACCCCAGCCATGAGGTCACCACATCCCTGCAGGGCTGCAGCCACCAGATGATGTCTTTATTGAGCAGGAGAATGGAGCCAGGAAGGGAAAACCAGTCTGGGAGCAAGACCAGAGCAGGCACTGGGTCACCCAGAGGGAAAAGCTCCTCACACTGCACCACTGCCACTGCTCGGGGCAGGTTTGGCTGAAGATACAGTGCCCATCCTCCCCCAGCACCAGCCACAGGCTTCACCTGGGGGGTGTCAAACCCCAAACCAACCCCCAGTGCCCCCCCATATGCTCTGCACAGGGTGGATGCTGCATCTGGCTGTGTGAAAGCACAAACATTTGGGATAGGACAGGCAGGAAAACCTACAGCTCTTGTACAAGGGTTACTCGCTGGACCTGCGCAGCCTCCAGGATCTCATTCTCCGGGAGTGAGCCATGTGCTGCGGAATGCTGAACACAGCTTCTGCATGGAAAAGCTGAGGCAAAGGCCCAAAGCCCCTGCTAGATCCAGGAAGGGAACTGAGGATTCCTGACATTCCCTACCCACATTTTTAGCCAGAATACTTTGTGGCCACACAAGGGAAAAAGCAACACTTGCAGATTCCAATCCCTTTTCATTTTTCCCTTTACAGAGTTTGCTTTAAGGCACATTCCAGCTCAGGCTGAATGAGCTGCCTCAGTGCTCCACAGGAAAAGTAGAGAAGAGCTCACAGCATCCATCTACACAGGAACAGAGCTGGTGGGAAAGCTGATCCTGCCGTTCATTCCAGCCCCCAAACCCAGCTCCCACTTTGCCCCCAGCACCAGGGCAGACAGCAGGAGGTTTGGGTGCTGCCTCCCCAGCACCCACGGGTGGGGGGCCCGGACTTGCAGCTCTCAGGGCAGGGCTCTGCTCCATTCCTCTGTTTATTCCCAGAACACACCCATCTGGCTAAGATGGAAGCAAAACAACCTGAGACTGTCACCATGTCCCCTCCCTGCTGTCACTGCCTCGGTCCTTGGGAGGTTTTACAGCCCAAAGTTTAATGCGTTTTCAGTTTGAAAAAAAATAATTTTAGTTTGCACAGTGGCTGTTAACTCCACATCCAGGGAATGTTCTGCCTAATGCTGTACCTGGAGAGGTGAATGCCAAAGGCTCAGAAATTCCCAGTGCCATGGCAGTTCTGAGCCAGGGTTTGCTGGCCCTGCTGACCACATGGAGCATGGACAGCTCGGCCAGTGCTGCTGGGAAGTGCAACACTGTCCTGAGATAGGGGAGGCACAGCTGTGACACTGAGGTTCCAACAAACCACTCAAACAATCCATCTTTGGGAAGCCACCAGAGGTACTTTAACATCACTGAATTCCAGATTTCAGGGAGAATGGGAAAAACCCCTCTCTTCATTCTTCTCTCTCAGGAAAAGGCAGCACCTCCCAGGCCCAGCAGTGGCCAAGGCAGGCAGCACCCACCACACAGCAGGGAAATGCCCCAACCCCCACCTGGGGTTACTCTGAACTGCAAAAGGGTTCCCCCCTCTGAAATGTGCCTTTCAACAACCTCAGTGTGAGCAAAGTCACATCTGAAACCCAAACCTGCCCAAGAGCAATCACCTCAGCCAGGTGCTGCGTGGTTCCTGCCACATGTGATTTCCAAGCTGCCGATAACCAAAGAACCAAAACCCCTGTCCCACAACAACAAATCCTTGTGGGAGACACTCCCCAAAGCCAGAACCACAGAATTCCAGCTCTGCTGAGTTTCATTACACTCAGTTTTCTCTGCAGAGGGATGTGCACCTGCCTCTTAAGTTTTACACATCAGGTAAGACCATCAGAGAGGTCTGAGATCTGACAAATCCTGCTGGAAGGATCGAGCAGCACTTGGACACAGAGATACTCCATGGGTGTCTTCCTTTTCTCCTGCTCCCATGCTGGAGTCACCAAACTGGTGCAGAGTTCCCCTGCCCCTCACTGCTGTACCAAGAGTGGGGTGTCCTTGGACCATGACCACAGGAACGAAAAGCGGCAAGGGAAGAAGGGACCCCATTAGTGACATCACTGTGCCCCTAAGGAGCTGCAGAGGGACCCCCAGGGCCCAGAGGTGATGAAAAGCAGCAGTCCCCTCACCTGTGCCCCACTCATACCCCAAACCAGCATTCAAGACCTGCCATGACAGGGGGACCAGACACCTGCTGCACCTCGCTGGCTGTCTGGGAACATCCTGTGTCGTACTCACGCCCCAGCAGTGCCCAGAGAGCTCAGCCAGGCTGAGAGCCAGCTAAGAACTGCTTCCATGGATGCTGAGACACTGAGTGATGCTCCACGTAAGGTTCAGACCAGCTGAGGTGAGAATCCAACACTACCAGCTCAGAATAGCAGCAGTTCTAGCACAGCTGGGAGCCCCAGGCTCATTCCCTGGGATTCAGCACACTCAGGACAGTGGTCCCAGCAGTGAGACTGAGCAGCACCATCCAGGCTGCAGAACCAGAGCCACTCTCACAGCACAGGGCAATGGTCAGTCCCAAACCAATGAACACCAGTTTAGATAAAACCACTCCAACTGCTGGGGGTGCAGCTGTACCAGCTCTAGAGAGAACCTCAGATGCTGAGGAAGATGGGAACTGTGTGGTGCAGGGAGAGGTTCAGGGAGCACAGGGCTAAGGCCTGGTCTGAAATTTGCATCTCTTCAATCAAGGTTATTCCTGCCCCAGGAGCCATTTCCAGTTACAAGGCATAACATCAGCCACTCCGTGGTAACAGCATCAATCCATGCCACATTAAAACACTTTCTTGGCACAATTTATTTTTTCTGACCCAAACAAATAAGCCATTAGCAAGTCATTAACAATATTCTACCCTAAATTGTCAGTTTAACAGCCCTGTAAAAACATTTTTAGTTTAAAAACAAAAGTGTGCATGCTGCTGATATTAAAACTGCAGTTACTCTTTCAGGAGTACCAGCTGTTTTGTTGCAAAGCATTTCCAACATACTAATCTGTACAGTAGAGACCAAGACTCGTTGAAGGCAGTAGATGGCTGTGTCAGGTGCCTCGCAGGGCGGGGGGACAGCGACTCTGGGAATTTCTTGGACACTTCCAGATAGAATAATTCAAGCCCTTTTGAGAGTTTGGTTCAGGCTGACCAGCACATAGTGAGAAAGGATTGTACATTCGTCTCTAAGTTGAAGTGAGCTGAACTGGTGTAATTTAGGCTCAATTCCAGACGCTTGGGTTTGAGCTACTCCTTGAATAATGGGCTGTCCTTACGCATGGTTTTCCATGTCAGCGATCACTGGCACTGCTTTTGGCCTTGCTACTCCACACCGATGAAAGCAGGGAGAACAAGGAAAGGAACAGAAGAGGATCTTAAAATGAACAGCTTCTTGCCAAACCGGCAAGGATACCATTCCCCCTTGTCCCAGGCTCCATGGATATTTCTATCAGATTTTCATATTGTAAGCGCTTCTCAGGAAGAGAGAAAACTCCAGAACAGTGAGTGTTTATTAGAATATTTTTTGTTAAATAAAGAGCAGGAAAAAAAAGGAAAAAAAAAAAAAAAAAAGTACTGCAGATTTAATTTCACATCTTGGCTCTGCTCTGACAAAGGAGAAGTTACTGAACTCAGCAACCACTTCTTGTCCCAAGCCAGGGATTAATTAATGCCCCTCCCAAAACTTGTACCTGTCCCAACCCACCCCCCAACCCCAACCCTTCCCATTTTATTTCCCAACTAGACAACACTGTTGGCAAATCAAGACAGCATGAAACTTACAGCAATAAAACAACAAACCCCCGTGTGAAGTGTGCCAATGCATCGGGGAGCTCTCCCGTGCTGCTCCCCCAGGAATGCTGCCGGAAGCAGCTGTACCTTTCATGGAGGGCACACTCCGGGCACGCTCCGCGGTGCCACCCTAAGTGCTGCACAACCACAGGACAAGAGACCGAACACCTGAATTTTCCCCCCGGGACCTTCTCTTCAGGGACACGCGCGTTGTTCTCGGAGCGCGGCGGCAGCACTCGGTGAGCACGATGCGATGCTTCAGCACGGATCCCAAGTCTCCAGTTCAGCACGGCGTAAGGCATGTGGACAAAGAGAGACACGAGCAGGACGCAGCAGGAGCAGGGGACAGCATTGGTGAGCCACGCTCCAGTTTGTCCGTCCGACCCCTCTGCACCCGATTCCCACCGCGGCCCCCGCGATCCGGGCGCTGTCGCAGCGCTGCTGAGGCTGTTTGGTTTTGGCCGACGGTTCCAGAGCAGCTCCTTGTGGTTTCACTGGGATGGAAACGCAGAAAGTGTCGGAGAAGCCGCAGGGATGTCTGCAGGGATGTCTGCAGGTGATCCGAACTCTGCCCTCAACTTCAAGTGTCACTGCACTAAATCGGGAGATACTGGATGGGGAGTAAACTGGCCCAGCCACTAGCACTGTCACAGAATGTGTGTTTTTAAAAAACAGAACAAAAGGCAAACAGATTAATTATGAACCCTTCTTTTCAGAAGCAGACCAGGATTAAAAAAAAAAAAAATTCCCACAAAATTAAAATGTTAGATCCTCCATCTAAAAAAAAGTTTATACAGATGTGCTGCAAGTGATCCCCACACGGGTCTGAGCAGCACCTTACAGTACAGACTAAGACTTGAAGAGCTGATCTCACATTGGAAGTCTTTTAATTAAAAAAAAAAAAAAAAAAAGTGGCTCTGGCTGGGGTGACACGAAGGGGACACTTGGGACACTTCAGAGCACAAGGCAGAGGCAGGGCTGGCAGCCTCCAGGCCGTGGAGCGGAGTACCAGGGAAGGGGCACTTCATGCACAAAATGTATTTTACAAAATACAGATCCAAAAAAAAAAAAAAAAAAAAAAAAAAAAAAAAACCCAACAAAAAAAAAAAAAAAAATCCCACCTTGCACTAAATCGCAGCACTCTGAACACTTGCTCTGCCCCAGGCAGCTGCCCATGCCTGGTGTGAGGGAGGAGGCATGGAAATGGGGAGGGGAGGGAAATCCAGGTCTCAGTCTGCTTTTGGGAATTGCCCTCGCGGGGACGTCGTCAGTCATCTGATGTCAGACACGGAGCTCTCGGAGTACGGCGTGGTCATGACTGGGGTGCCGTTGTTGGCCAGACAGCCTTGCCTCAAGGTCTCAAAATACGAGGCCTGCACTGGTTTATGATACTGCAGAACTTTTATGGCATCTTCTATCTTAAACCATTCCCTTTTCCTTCCTGGGGGCAAAGAGAGGAATCAGTAGATGCAACAGAACAATGTTCTCTGATCTCAAGAGCCTCCCCATCCCCAGGGACAGGTGTTTGTTTAAGTCAGCACACCCCCTGTCTTGCATTTCTTAATTAAAAAAAAACATTATTTTGCTCTGTCTGCAATTTCTATTGAAGCCAGACCCTCAGTTTAAGGCAACTCACAACACACACACCAAGCACCACCCAATTTCCATCAGTTTGCAAGTGGACTTCAATTTCCTGTGGACAGCTCTCAGTTCTTACTCTTTCCATAAAGAGCCTGAGGAGAGTCATGTTCCATTTGATGCAGTGCAATCACAAACCTTGTGGCAACAACAGGTTCATTTCCATTTGCAAATCCAATTCAAATACAGAGATTTCAAAGATAACAGGGAATGATTAACCCACATGTGTTTCCTCTAGTCTCAGACAGGACTTCATGCTCTTTGCTTGGTACCTTCCAGTGCAAGAACTGAACACAAAATTACTGCAGAGGCAGCTGGACACTTACTTGGCTTCTCCTGGGCCATGGAAGTGACAAAAGCATCAATTTCACCACAATTTTTTTTTCCCAAGCAACCAAAGGACACACCTCTGCAACCTTTCCCAGTGACACTCACACAGATTCCAGGTCCCAGAGGGTTGCTGAGCTGACTTGTGGTTTGTTTCCATCACTTAATGCAGCAAGCACCAAGCTTACCAATATTGACAGAGTCCTCCCAGTCCTCCAACACTTCGGTGACGATGAGTACGTAAACATATGTCCTGTGCTTCCTGTCCTGGTTCTGGAAGGCAAAGGGGACACAGTAACAACCAACCTACCACAGCAACAACAAAACTTTTCAGGCAGGAGGGCACTGGGTCACTGCAAGATGCAAACTGCCCACCTTGGGTGCAGCTCCTCCCACATCACAGCTTGTTCTTAGCTACTAAAAACTGTTGTGTTTTAAACCAGAGAGGTCTGAAAGTGTTAATAGGGACACCCAAAAGTGTAGTTCCTGATCTGTGGAGCAGTGGTTTGTGGACTGATGTGCTTACATATTAATTCTTCAGCTGGGAAGATTTTTACCTATTTCACGTGAGCTTGAAAGCGTCAGTGACAGAACAACAGCAAGAAGAGCCACGTCCAGTACCTGGTGACTGTACCAGGTGTGGCTGTGGGTGCTAAAAATGAAGGGGGGACCCCATTCCCCAGCTTCTGGCAGCCCTGAGAATATTCAGTCACACCAGTTATCACCAGTGATTTCACTGAAGTGCCCATTGCAAAGATCAGAATTGCTGAGCAGGTGTGTTTTTATTTACCAGGGACTTTGAAGTTTGCACCAAACTTCACTCCACAACCCTGCAGAGCCATTGTTACTCCAAGACCATTTTTTGCAACAAAATTTCCCAACGCCCATGTCTGAAACTTACCTCAAAAATTCCCACTAATCTTCCTAACGTCCCTTTCACTCCAGCCTAGGGAAGTTCAAAGAGAAAAGAAACATGCTTTAACAACAGCTCAGTATGTGTTTCCTACTTGTTGTGCAGGACCAGTTCCTTTAGGTCAGGAAGCAAACACTAAAATTCTGTTAATCTTAAACCAACACAGTCACAAGACAAACGACAGGAATTTATCCCAATGCTCAACATCCAAGCATTCCCAGGATTTTTTTTTCTTGTTTTCCTACATCCAAACAATTTTGAATTCAATCTGGAGGAAGAAGAAATATTTGAGGAGTTACTCCTTGCATACCAATACACTCCTTGTAATCTTCTCTGCAGGTTATTACAGCCTGAGCACAGGGAGCATTGGCCTTGGGGTTTAGCAGTTTTACTCCTTCGAAATCAGAGTTTAAGGAAATAAAGTATGTGTAACACATCCACTTACACTCCAAGAGCAACGTGACAGCTCCCAGGTATTTCAGGGGTGTCCTGCACACACTTGAAACAAGCCAATAAAACCACAAAATGCTGTGATGTGGCTCGGCTGCAGGCACAAGGGGGGGTTGGACATAACACAAGGAGCAGATCCATGCTGACATAAAGCTCTTGAATCAAGCAGGGACACAAATCAAGACATCTAAGCAACAATTTTGTCTGTTTGAGTACTACTGAGGAGATAGCACTCCATCACATTTGGTGTCCCTTTTGGTACCACTCTGCTGGCTCACTCCCCACCCTCCTCAGCTCTCCCTGCAAAATCCCAGCCCGTTCTTCTGCCCTTGCTTTACATTCCCTCCTTTATATGACTGTAAATGGTTGGAACTCAAGTGCTACAGACAAGATGAGAGCTTGCTCCATGATTTAACAGGTCTGAACCAACCCACACAGCCTGGCACATGACCCAGCCACAACTGGGAGGTAGAGTCGGCTCCGTCTCCGGCAGCTGGAACACATCCCATCAACAGCCCAGGGAAACTGTGCCTCTTGCAGATCAGATACAGAGATCTGATTATGCCAGACTTATCTTTTTTTAAAGAAAAGATGTTTGGGTCACATTAATGATAAGAGAAATTCTGTCCTACTGACCAGCTGCTGTACAGTCTCAGGCTGTCAGAAAGGAAGAACTTTCTTTAATGAGATGATTTTCCTGGTTAAGTTCCAGCCTAGTGCATGAACAGGCACCAAACAATCCAGCCAGAGCACACCTCACTCCTGCTTCCAACGGCAGCTGATGTGGAACTGCCCCAGGAGCAAAGGTCTGGAGCTCCCTCACTACAAGCAGTCACAGAAATCCATAAATCCTTTTGGTAATGCACTCGCTGAGCTCCACTTCTAGGAAGTGAATCAACTGGATTTTTTTTTTTTCCATTTTTGGACACAGGCTTTATTGTCTCACTAGTACTTCTGACATCCTGCTCAGCCCAGAGGTGCCCCACTGACTGTAACCCCGGGGGCTATTTCTGGAGCGAGCAGCAATTCCATGAGGGAGCAGCAATTCCATGAAGGTCGGTGCCCACGTGCCCAGGACAGGCTGGGCAGAGCCAGCCTGACCTTTGCAGGCAAGCGATTCCACCTCCTCTGCCAACCCTGCTGACCTGGGCCCAGCCTTCTCCGAAGGCATCTGGAATGCAAATGCTTCAAATGCATTTCCCTCAAGGAACTCCTTCGGCACTGGGATATATTTTTAGCTAAGCCGTGTTCAACAGGCAGCAGTAACACTGGGAGGAACTGGAGGCTTCCACCTTCACAACATACGGACATGAATGCATTAAAAGGTGAAGCACAATCAAGTATTTCTGGAAAATAACTGACTTAAGCCAATTCTTTGATGGTTCCTGGAAAAGGCTGTTGAATTTCTGCTCTCCTTACCTGTAGGCACTGAATCAAAAGCCAGGGATGCTGTTGTGATGGTTTAGTGAACTCTCAAGTCTGACTAGAAGTAAATTTATCTCCAGGCAACTGGCCAGCCTGGAGATGAAGGATGAATTCTGCTCAACCAACCTCCCAGGCAGTTTATCCCATCTCCAGAATTGTGCTGGAAGTAGCAGAGGGAGGTGAGGAGCCCTTCCTTCTGTGCTGGTAAAGAGAGACGATGGAAATAACACTGTCTGCAAACCAGGATCCTCCTGCTCTGTCCTGCTTGGTCTTAATTGCCCAAAAAGGCACAAAAACCGATGCCAAGACAAACATGTCCTGTAGAAAAATCATGTTGAATTATCATCAGATGACTTGAGAAAGCTCTAAGCTCTGCTTCACACACAAACTTCTCCTGTGCAGTTGTAAATGGCAACATAAAAGAATGATTTGGTTCAAAAAAACATTGGGCTCATTTTATAAAACGAGTTCTTACCAAAGCCTGCAAAACACATCACCCACTGCTGCTGGGGGCCAATGCCTCTCTCAGTCCATTTTCCAGGTACAGTGGATTTTAAAGACATCATACAGGATACCCGACACCAACAGGATTGTCATACACCTGTTTCTGATAAATTCTCACACCAACAGGAGATCTGGTCTCTGTACAAACAAGCATGCAAGTGGAGTTCACAGTCTCACAGAAATTTCTAACGTAGAAGTTGCCCAAGATACCTGAGAAAATAATCTATAGTTGTTATCACTAACAAGCTTGGTAAGCAGCAAGAGAATTGCCAGGCTCCTCTCGGGGCAAGCTCCCCACCTCCTCCTCACATTTGGGCCAAGAAAATTTTCTTGGAGAGTTAAAGCACAGTCCCAGGCTCACCCAGGACTGCAGCAGAGTCTAAATTTTAATTTGCAGCAGATGACTTGGGAATTTTCTCCTGGACAGTAAATGGATTGAGGATGCTGTGCCCTCCTGGGCTAGAACAGTGAGTGAGGCAGAGGCTGCACAATTGATTTTGTGCCCCTCTAAGCACTGAAAGTGCTGCACAGGGAGCCCTGCTGCAATCCTCAAAGTACATGGGGAATTCTAGGAAGATCCTAGGAGGATTTTACCAAACCCATCAACAGGGGTTGGACAGCACCAGCACCAACTGTTCCAACTGCAGGTGTGGAAACAAAGCAAGGCAAGCACACAACAGGATTCCCTGGGAGAGGCACGCTCAGGTACAACACAGCACACACAGAGCTGGCAAAATGAGCTTTTTCCCTGCTCTGCTGATCTAAATCAGTGTCCAGGGTCCAGGAGCGGAGGAAAAGGCAGCTCTGGCAAGAGCACATCAGCCACAGACACTGCCAGAGCCAGCACACACTTCAAACCCCCACTGCACCCAGAGGGGTGGGCTGGGAGCGCAGGACAAGGAACAAAAATCCAGAGGAAATGAAGCTTTACTAGTTCTGCTACTCTTGGAACAACTTGTTTTAATAAAGAAAAATTACTGAAGACATCCAAGAACAGCAGGTTCAGGTTTCAAAGCTGAAAATAAGTTGGGGTCAGATGCAAAAAGCAGCCTGCAGCAACACCATCTGTTCCTCGGGACAGCTTTTATTTCCTTCCATCTGAGCTAAGGAAAATGTGGGTTGGAATTTCAGCTATTTTACTTTGCTCTATTAGGCTCAAAGCCTGAATCTACTACAGATTACTGCTGGGCAAGAAGGCTGTGGTGGAACACCCAAATCTTTGCTCTAAGACCTGCATTACTGAAGGTGCAAATCCCTCCCAGGAGGGCTGTGGACATGTTTGAAGGATTCTGATTCCAGGCCAGCTGGGCAAACTCTGCCCTCTCAGAGTGGGTCAGACTCATTCATCTAATTCTGTACTGCATGACACCTTTATTTGCTCCTACACTTGTGAAATAGAAATGAAATTCCATGTCAGAATGAAGAATTTTCAGACACTGCACTCATTTTTGTGAAGTGAGTACACAGGGTTAAGGGACAGTGACTTTGAGCCACCACTTGCACTGGGACCAACATGACCAACGAGGAGGAGTTCAAGGCCATCATCTCATCATTCATCTGTGGGTCCTGCAGTACTTTAAACAAAATCTTCCTATTTTAGCACTGAAAGATATCGATATCTGTGTTCTAAATCACTAACAAAATACATGAAACAGGACAGATTATCTATAAAGCATGTTTAGAAGAGGGGAAAAAAAAAGTTCCAGCAACCAGATCAAAGTACTGCCATGATGGACTATTCTTGATATTGGCACCAATTGCCTGTTTGATCACTGATCAAGCACAGCTTATCTGGCTTTTGACTCCCATGAAGAAAGCACTACTAACACTCCTGCAATGCTATAAAATTTGACATTTACTAAGTATTTAAAGGTCAGGATGTGAAGAATTCTCTAAGTGAAAAATGAACTGGTGCTGAGTTTCACAGATGAGTGTGGAGGCTTTTTTCAAAGTCACTCTATAATAAGTTTAAGGCATCTATTTCTAAACCATGATGTTCACCAGTTGCTCACACCCATAAAACCCCCTCACTCCTAAGCAAAAAACACTCTCCATGAGCACCAACACCTGTTTGAAAAGGGCACACACCTTCCAGAAGGTGAACTTTAAAACACTCATGGAGCTGCCAGCTCTGTAAGCCTGACTACAGCACTTCTCAACAACCTGTCAGAAATAAGAGGGTTTGTTTTGAAGAGGCTGCTCTGACCCAGAGCTGCTGTGTGTCTACTGTCACTCTGCCACAAACAATGCCCAACAACTCCAGTCACTTCCAATTTCACACAGACAACAGTGAGCATGACAAGTGTTGGTACCTGTCTACTTTAATACTTGTGCTGGTACAGACTAATATAGATAAGGACTACCTCAAACTAGGACAAGGAGGGACAGAGGGATCATAGCCTTCACTCAGAATCAACGTTTCATTTTTGGAACGGAAAGAGGGAAAAGTTAGATAACTTTAGATGACAATTATTCCAGCAATACCATGGATAAACCCAAACACATACACAGTAAAATTAAAACAATGAATACAGAAGTTAAAATATTCATTTAGGGAAGCATATTTTGGAAAAAAAAATGCACACCATGCAAAAGAGAATGAATTGAGAAGAGACAGCCTATTGTCATTCTTAAAAGCCACAAGCAATGGGAAGGGTCACAAGTCCTTACAGCTCTTCCAACCGGCTCTTATTAAAAATTGGAAAAGGCATACCAAAGTCAAGGAAAGAACCCCCACACATTTCTCCCACAGCTTTGAGCAGCATTGCTCATTGCCATGGAGGAAACTGGATTTTTCCTCTCCCAACTGCAGCAGCAGACTGGAACTGCTCAGCTAACCTGTGTCCCCATGAGTGACAGACACGGCTGTCCGAGGAGAGAAGCAGACATCAAACCTACTTAGAAATCAGCCTCAGCTCCACCCGACCCCAAAATACTTGGATTCATGTGTAAGGGAGAGCAAGGGCTCCCAGCAGCATCCTGAAACCCTTCCTGCCAAACCAACAGCATGAACTGGGGAGCTGGGTGCTCCTGTCCTTCCCAACACTCCTGCTGTGCTCCAACATCTCCCCTGCACGCAGCAAACTGCCTGAGGCCAGGGATGTGGGGGATAACTCTGTGCAGATCCTCAGCAGCACACGAGCACAGCCCATCCAGGGAAGGCCTTGCACCCCTAAAGCTCTGCCAGCACCACTGGCAACTGCAGGGTGCTCACGTCAGACAGCTCTGTGCCAGCTCCTCCACCTGCAGGGCTGCGGGTGCCCAGGTGAGCTGGGAGTGCCCAGGTGAGCTGGGGGTGCCCAGGTGATTCACAGGTGCCCCCCGTGCTCTGAGCCACCACCATCCCCTGTTGGGAGCAGCCGGGCAGAGGTGCCTCGCTGGGCAGAACTCACCCCTGCCAGGCTGCCAGGGCTTGAGTTACACTGGCAGTGGGCACCGCTCCACGTGAGCAGGGAACACCAGCCGAGGAGCGGGATTATCTCAGCCAGCCCAAACCAGTTCCTGCGCTGCCGGAGCTGTGCCAGGGCTCCCTTCCAGCCAGCGCTGTCATGGAAAGAGCGCAGCTCTCCCAGGGCGCTGCTGCCCGCGCAGGGAGCATCCCTGCACGTTTATTTTAAGGGTTGAGAGGCGAAGCTCTGCACCTCCTGAATGAACCCTGGACTTCTGTATCAAATCACATCATTATTAGTAACGCTTGGGCTGAAAAGCAGGAGTCTGCAGCTAAAAATATTTCTATTGTTCTGGTTACACTCACTTTGGCTTGTAAAGTGGTTGAAAGGTTGCCGAGTTACTGGAAAAGAAGGAGCTGGGTTGCAAGCTGGAAATAAAATTTACAAGGAGCAATTCCCAGTATTAGAGGGACCTAAAAACACTTAAAAAAATAAACTTTGACTGTATAATCTCTTTCTGATACACTGCTAGATTATAAAAATATCCAAAGACAAACACACAACTTGAGATCTGCCATATTAGGTTGTCCAACAGTCCAAATATTCCGAGTTTTGTTAGACAGCAGCAGAATTGTTATAATTCAGGAAGAAACCTGCATATACCAGACAATTCAATAAAGCAACTACAGGAGAAGCTTCCTCCCAAGTCCCATCAATTAGCTCTTGATTCCTGTTCTGCACAGAGCACAAAGATTTATAACCCTCTCAAAAGCATTTTTAATCCTGCCTTATGTAACTGTGAACCTACTTGGTCATTCCATCCATAATCATGCAATCGTTTCTGAACCCAAGCATCTCCCCAGCTAGTTAATATTCAGAAGCAAATTTTAACGACATGTTTTACATACACTGCAGCCAACTGCCATTTGCTGCCTTTACACTTCTTATGAAGAAGAAAAAAATTGTTCTTCCAGCTCTAAGAGAAAAATATGCCTTCTCCCTACAGCGCATTGAACTGTGTTTGATCTGCTGTTTGATCTCCTTCCTGAAACAGCTTCAAGCAAAAAAGAAAAATCAAACCAATCAACCCATGCACACTTTAGGAGTTGCTGCTGGTAACTTATGGCCAATTTCACTTATTCACATAAACCTCACCATGTGTTCTAAACCAAAACATACCGAGGTCCCTATACTTGGAGTGCTTTTCATGGCTCATAAGGGTTTTTTCCTACCTTCTATCCAAGTACTAGACAGGTCCACAAAGGCACAGCTGAATTCTGAAGTTCTCTTACAGAGAAAACGAAGCAATCACCTTATATATATTGAAATGAACAGAGCTGAACTTTATTTTCAGTTAAAGGTATCAGCCAAGGACAAGTTCATTCCAAACGAGAGGTTTAATTACATTCCCATGTTCTCTTTATTTAGGACTCCGTTTTTCTCCCACGTGGGATGGGGCTATCACCAGTGACCCTACCTCCCTCTCCACCTCAAGGAGGAGAAGGAAGAGCAATGAAAACAAACCCACAGAAGCCAGGCCAGCAGCGCAGGGTGAAGCCACTCACCTCTTCACAGACCTCGCGCACGGCGGCCACGCCGGGCTCCTCCTCGGGCTCCATGCCACCCCCGGGGACGATCCATCGGTCCGGATGGCGACTGCTGCTCACCAGCAGCACCTGTGGAGAGCAGAGCACAGCTGATGGGGCACCCCCAGCGCTCCCTTTCAGAGCAGATATTGTCTTTGTGCCTCACACGCCCCCAGACATGACCCATCCAAGGCGAGGCCTTGCCAATACTCGTTTTTCCCTCAGCCCCATCCAGACAGGGGTGGAAATTCCATGAGCACTGAGCACCCACACTCCGTGTTACTTCAGCCACTGCCTCTCCCTGCTCTGATGCATTGTAGGGAAAATGCCCTTGCACACCAAAATGCTCGTTTGCATTGGACACAGCATCACTCCCAGTGTGAGCTCACTGCAGAGTCCTCGCAGCTCGGCATACACCTCAGGCAACAACAGAAATGCCCAGATGCTGCTCAGCACCTTCACCTTTTGCAGAAGTACTTCGATTTAATTATCCTGGTGTCTTTGGCCTTGTCTGTCCCTGCAGTTCTGTCACTAACAACATATACATGTCTGGGAACTCCCACTGCACTATTTATGTGCAATTGTCTGAGCACAGATTCTCAGCCCCGCTGTTTGTCACTTCTTTTGCAGTAGGCACTGAGGAGTTTGGCTCTGCAGCCAGCACTGGGCTACTTTTGGTTTAGTGGAGGTTGTTCAATGAGGTATAAGCAAAATAAAAGCCTATATTAAACCTATTAAACTTAAAACCCCCTAGGAAAGGGCTACACAGAAGGACAGACTTTTGTGAACAAGAAAAACAGTTCAGCCCTCTTCCCAGGAGGGATTTGCCATACACATGCTCTGTGGCAGTTTTTCTTGAAACACATTTTATTCCAGTGTCATTCTGCTCTGTACAAGTTCAGGTTCTGATTTGCCACCTCCCAGCAAGACAAACTCTAACTAACACTCTCAACTGGCTACAGACTGTCCCAAAGAATAGTGAGACACTGTGCTTATTAAATCTACTTGCAACACTTCCATGAGCAGAGATGGAAACTAAAAACAAAACTAATACTGTTGTCCAGCTCTCTAAACAAAGCTCGTTCATTAGAGTCATCCTGTTGTACTTCATTTCACTGGCACAAAGCTTGGAGCCAAAGCAACTTGCTCCAGAAACTTTCCAACATACCAGTCCAATTAGGTTCCAGGCCAGCTGTAACAGTGTCAGACATTTGGGAGTTACACTGCGGAGACACTGAAATCCCAGGCTTTACTGAGGAAACACTGAGCTGCCAATAGGATATGAAAAGATTTGCACTAATTACCAAAAAGGAATCTACCTACAGAACTCAAAATTAAACTTTCAAAACAAAAACAAGCACAAGATTTCCAGGGTTTTCCAGCTGGTTTATCTTGAAAATCCTTATCTGCCAACTAACCAAACTCATATTGGAAACAAATGAAACTGCAAGGGCCACTTCAGTTCCACAGCTCCAAGTGGGATGGTCCCTGCCTGTCCTGTTCTCTGCCCAGGCTGTAACAGAACAGCGTTTACAGTGACATCTCGAGTGTTTGGCCCTCTCCAAGAGGAAGGCAGAATTCCTTTCCCCCAGGCATCCAGTCCATGTAAAACGCCACCAGAAAGCCATGCCTAAATAGGGAATGTAAACTTCATTCATCTTCAGAGCCCTCGGGACAGCAGCCAGTCCCTGCCAGGCCATCCCCAGCCACCTTGGTTTGCCACTGTGCCTCTTCCTAGCACAGTACTTGACTTCTACTCTGTCCTCACTCATCATCCAGAAGAGCTTGGACTTAAATTCCTGACTCTGGGTCTGCTGGTGATTCTGAGGACAAAGCTAAAAGAGCAGGAACAGCCATTTCAAGTGCACCTTTGCTGCCAGGTAAGGATGCAGCAGCTCTGCCACTTCCCACTAAAATTCAGAGCTCCAGCTCAAGGTGGGAAAAAAGCGTGGAAAAATATTTTAAAAAGCTACAGAACCAGACCTTGGAAACTCAGCACAGCACACTTCACACCCCTGAACTCCTGCCACCTTCCAGGCGTGAGAACAAGGATCTGCTACAGAACCCTGGACACAGACTGCTCCAGGAAACCTGCTCGGGCTGAGACAATGCCTCAGCAACACACCAGGAGGAACTTTTGGGTGTAAACAATGGTTTGAGGCAAAGTAAATTAACTTCAGCTGCTCTGGCAGTTGAGCATTTTCTGAATAGAATTAACATGAACAACCCTTGCTGGGAAGGAAAAACCTGTCATTCTCACACTTTTATGTAATCAGACTATTTCCTGTTTAATAAAAAAGAAATCCCATCAAGAGAGAGAAGGAAACAAGCCCTACAAGGTCATTCTTTTAAAACAACTTCAAACAGGATATTGCTACCAATGAGCTCTCCCAAGACAAAGGGGCTGAGTTCCAAACGAGGGGGAGACATTACTGTGTTGGAAAAAAACCCACACACTTCCAACACCAGAACTGTATCCTGATACATGCAAGGCATTCAGAGGGATCAAGGAAAAAGTTGTCATCATCTAAATCCCAGAAAAGTTTGGGTTGGGAAGGGACCTTAAAGCCCATCTCATTCTACCCCTGCCACCTTCCAGTACATCAGCCCAGGGTACAGTTGGCTTTTTGGCTCATTAACTTCTTTATTACATAAGTAACTTTTATTTTAATACATTTTAAGTAGTTAATTTAATCTAAATAGCCATCAAAAAATACAACAATCTTTTTGGTTTTGTTTTTTTTTAATCAGTCTAGAAACCATAGGAAGGCTGGAAATTTCCATTTTATCCTTGCCAGGCAACTGTGTTTAAGATGGCTACTGAGACTCTTGGCCTGCCAGGGATTTTGGAGTTGGATTTTGGAGCCACATCTTGCAGACTTTTTGGAAAAGCATTTGCAGGTAACACATAACATGGCCAAGTTGTGTTTTCCAGGATTTCAAAGACAATTATGTCATTTCAAAACAGGGAAATGAGCAACACAAGCCTGTCTGGCAAGGCAGGAGGTGGCCCTGCTGAAACTCTCACACACAATCCCCCACAAAAGAGAAAGTTTAAAAAACAAGCCAAGTTTGAAGTGTGCAGCAGGGGCTCGAAGCAGAGCCTCATGGCAAGGACCTTCAAAGCTGCACACAACAAACAAATCCAAACAAACCTGAGCAGTACTAACCCCGCCTGGAGGAGACAGGAAACACACCAAGACATCTAAGGCTGCTCAGACAGCCACATGGAATAAGAAGTTCCATGGGAAAAGGGGAAAAGAGTTTATCCCTGGGATAAACCTGGGCATCCCCAATATGCAGTCAGCATCCCCAATGCTGACTTCAAAACAACCCAGTTACACACAAACCTGCTGTACCCACATGGAGGAGTTTTCCTGGTTTTTTTTGACACAGGAATAATGGGGTTCTGCAAAGCAAAAACTGGGCAACCAGTATGAGGCAGAGAATTAACTCCCCATTTGTGGCACAGAGACAGAAGGATTCCCAGGATCTTCCACGCTAGGGTGGATTTAAACAACAACCACCACCCATAAATAAAACAAGAGCGGCTACACCATAAGGAACAGGATTCCTCAAAAGAGGCTCCACAGCAGCATTTGAGCAGATGAAAAGGGCCACGGCCCTGCAAGAAGCTGAGCTGCAGCGTGAGTAGAAAATGAGCTGAGAACCTTCCAGACTTCCAGGAAAAGGCAGTGCTACCCACCTGTGCCAGCCAGGGCCCAGCGAGCTGGCAGCCAGCACAGGGAACAGCAGGCAAGATGTTAAATCCAGGGTCTGGCGCAAAAGCCTCTTGCTGCCAGGAGCCAATCCATAGCTGCTGGCTCCTGACACAGCCTCTGCACTGCCTTACAGGCTTCTTCTCAATATTTTCAGGCTTTCCCTCAATATTGACATGCTCTCTACCAATACTGTCGAGTTTTCTATCAACATTAAGCCATAAATCACATTGTTTGCACAGAGACTGAAGCACAAACCTCCCGGCATTGCAACTCATTTCCCACTCCAGCATCATTTATCAGAGCACAGCCTTCAAGGAAACGCTGCCGCAGAGGCTGCAGGAGCTGGGAGGAGAAGATGGCTGACTGCAAGGCTTTTGCTGTACAATCTGCCTTTGTCTCAAAGTTTCAGTTTAAAACGAGTGTTTTCTCAGAAGCTGAGCTGTGCTCCCGTGTGCCCCATGGCCAGGCAGATCCCAGAGCTGGTGCTGTGTGTCCAGCATAACAAACACCTTGGATGCTTCACTCAAAATTAACAAACATTCTCCCAGTCCCCAAACATCATTACTGTCATGCTTTTCTACCTGACAAAAGTGGGATGTTCATTTGACCACACCAAACCACCTTTAAGCCCGGCGACCAGCACGGGGTGAGAACTGGAGGAGCAGGGAGGAGAAGAGGGACACTGCTGTCACCAAAGCTGTGCAAAATTAATCTCATTTCCCTGGCAGCAACAAGGCCTCCCCAACAAATCACGTGTCTTACCAAACTGCAAAGGCAGGACGGCCCAGGGTGCACGCCAGGGCTTACAGGAGGGCTTCTCCCACCCTCTTGCTATTCCAGGCACGTTCCGGAGCTCGCACATGGTAGGAGTGAGCCCAGCCGGCGGTCAGCAGGGCTACAGCCGGCCCTGCACCTGGCAGGGTCAGCAGCTGGGACCACAACACACACTCTCAACAGCCACAGAAATCCCTCCCCTGACCATAACAGCCTGTCCTGCCAGGAGTATTCCTGTTCCTCAACAGGAGACATTTACTTAGACAAGTGTTATTTTCACACACACACCTGCACCAGGCTCCGGGGGATAATGGGATTTACCCTACAGTGTGGTACCCAGGAGCTGGAGGTGGGAAATTCACGGCAGGATGTGCAAAGGGGAAGGGATTTGCACTACAGAACTTGACAAAAGTAAAGCACAAGTTTTGGAATGGGAGCAGGAGGTGAACTGGAAGAAGTTCAAGTCATTTCAAGTGCTTGGATCGCACCTACAGTCCTATAACCAGAGAGGAAAAAATACAGCAGATTCTGTTGGTTTTTAGGCTGCTGGTTAGAATAACAATAATAAATCACCACGCAACGCGCTGCTGCTCTGGCTCCAGAACTCCACGGGTCCTGTTACTGCTACTGCAGCACTCCTGCGACTTCAGAGCTACTGCCTGCTCCTACCAGGGAGGAACACAATCCCAAGTCCTCCCCCTCCAGCGAAATTATGGTTTAGATAACCACAGAAATTATCTGCAACATGCCTTCCCATGCTTCGGGAGCAGCTGGACCGCCTGCAGCAGCGGCTGCTGCTTTCAGAAGCTGAGGGTTGATAAGGAGCACTCCCAGAGAGAGACCCCAAACTCCAGAACGTTTTCTGCTTGTCAAAACCAGTTTGGTGACCACTCAGTGCTTACACAATTAGTCCAGGTGCACCTTTTCTAGAAGGAATGCTGGCTTGTAAAGTGCCTTTTTGAATAAGGGAGGACAAAAAGGCAATGAAGTGATATTTGGGCTTTTTTCAGAGCCCAAATGACTCTGGCTGTCAGAAGCTGCACACTGTTCTGATTAACCACCCTTCTCAGGAAATACAGCACACACAAACTCTTGGGAAGCTGCTCAAATATAAGTAGTTAATTCTATACACAGCATCAATATATGTCACTTGCAGGAGGAGAAGTAACCCCTGAAACATCTGACAAAAATCTACCCAGCAGGTAATCGTATCCCTCCAAATTTCACAGGTTAATGTGAAATTTCTGAGAACAAAGAGTCAGTGTGCAACATCCAGTAGCAGAGACAGGAATTCTGAAACAAATACACACAAAATTTGAGAGATCCTTGACTGGTCTGTGCAGTCGGTCCCTCAGTTGTGCTGAAAAAGAACAAGTGTTTAAAGAAACAGAGGCCCTGCTTTCCCCTGGATGTCATCTACAGCATTCCCACGTGCATGTTTGCTATTTGTAAGGTACAACTGAGTTGGTTAATTTTACTTTATCCATGCAAACCAGGAGAACTCTCCTTATTTTAAAAGAAGGTAAAAGTCCAAGCACATGGTTGGGGATTTTTGACTAAGAAGGGAAAGAGTTGACTTTCCAAACTGTGAGAGACCATCCATGGAAAGCCTAGGTCCCCAGGCAGCAGCACCTGCTGGGTGCACCCCCAAATGCTGGTAGCTGTCTCCACATTGCAGGAGTTTGTCTGAAGGGTGTTGAGATTAACCAAGTCAGGCAACTGGGTGAGAGGTTTTTTTTAAAAAAGGGGGGGACACAGAACACAGAGTGAGGAGAAAAAGGTAGAAAAAACAGCTCCTAGTCAAGCAGTAAATGGATCTGAGGTGGAAGAGATTCCAAAGCAGTGCTCTGCAGAGAACAGACAGAACCACCACTGTTGGGTCCTTCTCCACAGACCAAGGGTGGAGCACACTCTCTTTCCATATTCATCACTTTTCCCTGAGTTACAGCACAACAAAACTGACTCAATTCTTCAGTTTCACAACAGCTTGCTGAGCTTCCAGTAAATGAAGTGAAAATTTAACAATTTTCATTCTTTTGTTGTTTGGGAAAGTACAAGAGACCGTGGAATTGCTTGTAAAACTGTTTAGTGACAGCTGCTTTTGTGGGAAGGCAAAACACTTTTTAAGATGAAAGCCAGGTCTTGCAGAGGTTTATCCATGCTCCTGCTCTTGGAGAGCACAATCTACAGATTCTACACAATCTACAGGGCTGAGAGAGACAGGAGAAGCACCAGCAAGAGATCCACTTCCAAGCTGCTCCTTATCCTCCTGAAGATGTGGTAAAAGGTTAGCAACAGACCAGGAGAACTTTACTTAGGTTCAACCACAACCCTTTTATCCAGCAGATGGGAGCATACAGCCAAGCCCAGCCATCAGAAACAGGGAAATTCCTGTATTCCACGGAAAGCAGGATGATCATATGATGCTGGGCTCGCTTACATCCCAACACTGAAGCACTCAGAGTGGTTTTAGCTGTTATTGGTTTACACCGGAGCCAAGGCACAGGGGACAGCCCAGGAGCACCGCGTGATCCCCACCACACTCGGCGGGTTCCAATCCCAGCTCTGCTGTGTTACATCACAGCTGGAGTAAAACCGGCCCAGGAGAGGCCAGAAGGAAAAGAAAAAAAAAAGGTTCGTTTGCATTCCAATGGCTTTCCCAGGGGCCACCCGGCCCAGCTCTCCCCGTGACCGAAGGGCTCCGCTCGTGCCAGGGCACCGGCCCCTGGGTGAAACCTCTCTTCTCCCAGCTCCATTCAGGCCTCATTCACCGCTCAGAAAAGATTCTTCCCGAGGCATTTTCTCCAAAAAAAAAAAGTCTTTAAAAACGCCCGTGGTTAACGAGCAGCTTGTCCTTTCACAGACACAATGTGGGCATGTTCAAACCAGCCGCTGCCCCAGCACGGACCCACGGCACAACGGTGCCTCTTTATTCCTGTCAGGAGCAGGGCTCCGGCTGCTGCAGCACACTGAAGCACGAGCGGCATTTTCTGGGGTGTTTCCTCATGGAAACAGCTGGTCCACACAAAAAAATACGTGTGTTATGTAAAAATAACACCCTGATGGCAATGCTGAGGGGCAGGGACATCCCGAGCAACGAACGCACTGCGTGATTCCAGAGGTACCACGGGAGCTTGGGAGCTCTCCCTCCTCATTCTCCTTCCACAGTTCTGCAAATATCCCGGGAGTTCACTCCATGTGAAAAGATGGGAATAGCAAAGTCCTGGTGTCTAGCTGCTGGAAGGTCCTTTGAAGTCTGTTCCCACTGTTTGAAAGAATCCCATTGCTGCCCCAGCTCTCCCTGTTGCCCTAAGAGGTGGATTGTGGTTTGGGAAACCACACACAATTTGGGGAGTTTCCACAATGCCCAAAAAATATTTTTTTTTCCCTCCATTTGAGATTCATGTTGAAATGAATTCTCCCTGTGCTGCTTTTTAAAGGAATATGTAACAAAGGCATCTTTTCAGCCAATGCTTGGTCTTACAAAAACGTTCCAGAGCTTTTTTCATGCCCAAAAGTAGCGGCTTCCAAATGCAATGCAGAGACAATGTGCGACCTCCAGCAGCATAGGGAAAAATAAATCACTTAAAAACTAAAAAAGAATGAAGTATTTTTCTGTTAAGACTCTTTATTTGCAAATGTAACACCAAACCAAGGACATGGTGTTTTATCAGTCTCTGGGGATTGCTAAGATTTCAAAGAAAAATACATCAGTGAACTGAAGAGTCAGGGGGAAACACCTAAACAGAAGAAAGTAGCCTCCTCTGTAAGTGTAAACAAAATTCTCTTATTTCTTCTTGTTCATTGACAAACTTTTTAAATTCAAAACCTAATGAGGGGTTAAAACAAGAAAAAAAAGGGGTTTTGAATTCATAGCAGGAAATGAAGAAGAAAGGCAAGAGCAAAGTTCCACCATTTCTTAAGCACTTAAAAGAAACAGTAATGAGAAACAGCCAGTCCTAGGAAAAATCCTACTTTAATATAGAAAGTTTAATTTATTTATCAAAACATGCTTCTTTCCTTAGTCTTTCAAACACTAAGCTTTTAATAGATCTTTAATGTACATACTTTGGCTCTGGCTCTTTCTCCCCTCCCTGGAGAGACCTTTTAAATAGATCTCAATTTCCATTTAAATAGAAGCAATCAATAATAAAATACGCCACTAACATTAAAAAGTATTATGGTCCAAGAGCAAACCAAGAAAACTTTCACAGGCATTTTAAACTCTGTACTTAAATGTGTACTGGCAACACCTTGTGTGCTATCAAAAAAGTGTCAGTAGCAGTGAGTGGACACGAGTCAACTTCTCAAAGTTTATTTAAAAGCCAACAAATCAGAATTAATCCAAGAAATATTTAGAAAGGAAAATTTATAAGGTGTCCTGCTTGCTAATTTCACTCATTGACACAAGTTTAATTTCAATGGTTTCTCAGCCTTTTGGCCAATGCCAAGTGCAGGACCTGGGCACAGAGTCCACCTCAGTGAGGTTACTTCTGTGGGATTGAGTAAGAACTTTCCCAGATGAATTTGTGCCAAGCCCCCTTCCTGGACAGCTCCCGCAGCAGGAGTGCAACAGGTGGGAACAGAGGATGCAGTTTCAGCTCGAAGTTCAAACTCACAAGTACCACACACAGCCCTTCAAAGGCTCTGAGATCAGAACCGTCCCTTCCCTGCCTCACTCCTGCAGTGGCTCCTCACCAGCAGCACACACACACACAGAGCACATCCCGAGGAAAACCACCCCAGCCTGGCCTGCAGCACCTCCACAGCAACCAGTGCTCCCTCCCCGAGGTGTCCCAGGGCAGCGCAGCCACTGCCAGCTGTCACTGGGAGCTCGGGGACAAGGCCGCCAACAGCGACCACAGGGACAACGCAATGCTCACCCAGAACCTCCACTGCCCTGCACACAAAAACCTTCCCAGAGCTTACAGACCCCTGGGAATGACCTGGCACAACCAGCACAGGGAGCCAGCTCCCTCAAATCCTGCCTCTGAAACCAGAAACTGTTTGTTCTACTCTAGCTCTCACCTAGAAACTAGAGCCTGAATGAGTTTAAATTCAATCCACCGTAGGTGGAGACCACAGCAGAGACATGACCGACACAAAAGTGGTTTTAAATCTCAGCCTTACACCAACCTGACAGCTGAGCCTGTTGGAAGCATCCGTCCCACGCCAGCGTGCCTCTGAAACGAGTTCACTTTCCTCCTTCAACCTCTTGGGTCAGCACTGAGACACTGCCACACAGCCTGGTGTCCCAGCACAGCGAGGGCTCTGACACCTGTCATTAACACACCTCGGTGTCCCCAGCACCACGAGGGCTCTGTCACCAGCTCCCACGGGCCGGAGGGATCAGCTGGAGCCTGTGCAGCACTCCAGGCTGAGGGGTGTTAAAATAAAACTCACAACCGGTCACATGCTGATTGCCTCAGGCACCTGTTAGAAGTACTTTTCTACCCTCAACCACACTGCACTCACACATGGCCAAGCCTCCACCTCTTGAGAAGAGCCTGCAAACTGCCCCACTAATTGTGTCAAATGGCATCAGGGCACTCCAACGCCCTCACCCACCCGTCCTGAGCACCCCCAGCATCATCACACAAACAATGATGTTCTTCTTCACGGTCAGTCCATACATTTCCTGGAAGTCCATGGGAAGGACCAGCTACATGGAATGCTGCACCAACACCGCTGTCATTTCAGACCATTTCTGCTGAAATGCTGACACTCCTCATTACTCATCAGCACAGCTACAAAGGGCTTGTGCAGCCTCCTTCACGTTAAATAATAACTGGATGTATGCTAATTGCCTTTCCTCCAGTGAACTGTCTGCATTCCCTTCCGATTTCCTGTAGCTACAAATATGATAATCAGGAGAACAAAGACTTTAGCACAGCCACTCGGGCACAGCAAATGCAGTGGAGTGTGTACGCCTGGCTCCAGCAGCAGAAGGGAGACCTGCAGCCTTGCTGCTCTGAGCGCCCCGAGCCCACCTCCAGGAGGTGTCAATAAAGACTCGTGTAAAATCGCACATCGCAGCGAAGTTTCTCTTTGTAACTTCCCGGACAATGCAGCCCCTTAGCAACGCGGCCGCTCTGAAACCAAGCAATCCACCTTTAATTCCCACTTCCTCCCAAGCTCTCTGGACAGCAACTTCTGGCACTCCATCAGTCCCCTTTTATCCCAGTTTCTTTTTATAAATCCAAGGTCAGGTTTCCTCTCCCATCTCATGTGATGTGCTGGACTGAAGTTCTGCCAGCGTGGTCGGTCCCCTCGGCTGCCAAACCCCCTGCCGCGCTCCCCTCAGCCTGTCCCGCCGCCCACCGGGCATCTCCGCGGCTCCAGCTGAGAGGAATAACCAAGTGGGAAGCACCAACTCTCCCAGCAACGCTGAATTGCGCCTATTAAAAATAAAACCCCGCCGGGACCGAGTCCCCCCAACCCGGCCCGGCTTGGGGGTCCCGGACCCGGCCTCGCCCCCAGCCCGGCCCTCACCTCCTCCTCGCTCTCGCTGCGAAAGCACAGGCAGGCCGCCCGCTTCTTGTAGCCGTCCCCGTCGTAGGTGCGCGTCTGGTTGGACTTGAGCTTCATCATCCTCCGCTCCGGGGGCGGCGGGGCCGGAGGACGCGCGGCCCGGAGGGCGGGGGCGGGCGG
>VZTN01001861.1:208557-265752 GCA_013400515.1 Erpornis zantholeuca | reverse complement strand
CCAGGGAGGGTGGGGGGGGTATATGACCTTCACCCCCTCCGTGTGTCCAACGGGGTGCTGGGGAAAGGGACACTTCTGCAATGCTGCCGCACTCCCGGGCTTGTGCCTCAGTTTCCCCCATCTGCAAATAATGGGGGGAACTTGTGCTGTCCCCATCATCATCCTAAATAAACACCTTACCCCATCACCGACCCCCCTCCTTTCAGCACTGTCACCCCAGCTTCTCCCTTGCTGCCCCCCCATCTCCCCACTTTCCTGTCCCCTCTGCCTCCAAGTCTGCTTCCCCAGCACAGACAGCTGAAATTCCACTGTCCCTCCGCCTCTCCTGCTCCCAGCAGCCCCATTTGCCTTCTGTCACCGCCAGCTCCGGGTCCATCCCACCAAGGCTCAGGGGACGGGACCCCCGTGCCAGCGCGTGACGCTCCGCTTCCCCCCTCCCTGATGCGGAAGCGGGGGGATGGCACCGCCGTATCCTCCACCATCCCTGTTTGCCACTTCTGGGTTTAATTGCAAACCTCGTATTTGGATTTCTGCCTAAACCCGGCTCCCGGGACCTCACAAATCCCTGCTCGGTGTCCGAGCAGCCTTGTTTACCGCGGCGAGCCGAGGCGGCAGGATGAGACAGAGCTGCAGAGCTGGGCAGCCAGCGGAACCCCCGGATGAGGCTGAGCCCCCTCTCCCTTCCCCAGGCCTGAGCACACGCAGGACGGTGGCAATCGTGCTGCCGCTGCCCCTCCCGGGATCCCTCCCGGGATCCCCATCCACATTCCCCGTCCGCATTCCCGGCACATCCGCTGTCCCTCAGCTGGGCTGCAGGCTCCCCTGGAGAGACACTTGCGTTATCTGCAAATGCCAAGCAAGCTTCCAGAAATTTTTGCACAAGCTTCCTAAAATCCCTAGAAGATTAACGGGTGCCCTGAGCAGGGATGTTCTGGGAGCACAGGAGGAAGGGGAAGGTCTCTGCAGAGCCCACAGGAGCTGTGAAGCTGGTCGCTGCTAGGGCTTGGAGCAAATGCGTCTCCCCGGGCTACTGCAACCTGGCAGCACCTGGCCCCCGGCGGCCTCCCGTCTGTGCACAGGACACGGGGCTCCTGCTCCTGCTCCCGGATCACTGAACCTCCTCTCTGGCTTTGGGGAGCCTACGAGCCCTGACCCCGCAAGGTCCAGCAGGTCCCCAGTCCTCAGATCCCCCCATGAATGCAGATGACCTGGTGGAAACAAGGAGGCTGCCATAGGAACATTCCATGCAGGATTTGTTGGAAAAGTGACTCCCAGAAGTTCCCCACCGTTACCTACATGCCCCCTCCAGGGTCCTGCTGCCCTTTGCAGCCACCTCGTGCCCTGCTCAAACACTGGGTCCCAGGCAGTCCCACGGTGCTGCTCTGGCTGAAATCCCATGGAGAATCACCCACCACTCCAGATTTGGCTCTTTGCCCAAGGGCTCCAGCCCTGCTCATGTTGCAGCCAAAGGGGTTTTGCCAGGGAATGCAGGAGGGACCCTGACATGAGCCTGCTCCCATGGAGACAGTACCCTGGAAGAGCCCAGGCTTGCCACCTGCCTGGCCTTGGGCTTGGTTTGATGATGAGGGGGCAGGATGGGTGTTGAAGCTGCTCAGCCCCAAGACCCTGGCACTGTGTGGAGCTGCCAGCATGAATCAGCAGCACCCACTTAACCATTTCCTCACAGGGTCCACATGGGCTCTGGAGGGGGCCACACTTTAGCCACATCACAGCCAAATCCCTCCACACCCCCTGACTCCCTGAGCTCTGACCCTCTCCAGCCCCAGGAGCATTTCCATGCCCCAGCCCTGTGGGACACACGGACCAGCCCTGGTGTGGGAATCCCACAGCTGCTGTTCTGGGTCAGAGCTGAGCAGCAAACCACTCACAGCTCCTGCAGCTGCAAAGCCTCTTGCGACGCCCATCGGTGTCACGGGTTTTCCCTGGGACCTGCCGCTGTGCCTCGGCCACTTCGTCCCCCACATGTGGCCACTTCACCCTCCATGCGTGGCCACCTCCACCCCCGTGTGTGGCCACAGTGGCAACAGCACGTGGGGTACCCTCGGTGGATGTGGCATGGCAGCCCCAGAACATGGTGGGAGATGCTGCTGCCAGGCTCCTCTGGACTTCCTTGGCAGAGTCCATTTGTCTTTGCCACGAGTGGCTGTCATGTGGCCGTCATGGTGCATCACAGTGGCATTGGTGCTGCACCCCAAAATGGACCCTCAAGCAGCCTGGTGCTGAGAAAAAGGAGAGCAAATGACCTTTCCTGTGCCCAAAAGCCTGAGGCCCAACCCACTTACTTGGATTGCCACAGACCAGTGCAGCTCCCAGTGTGGCTTCTCCCTGCCCAAGATGCTCTCAGCAATAGCTGCTCACCCACTGCCCTCCCAGCAACGGGGCTCACACCTGGCGTGAACCTGCTGCCTGGGGACAGGATGGGGACAGGGTGGGGACAGGATGGGGACACCATCTCGTCCTGTGCTCTGCTCCTCTCCTTGCGGTGCATCTGCCACCATCCTGCCTCAGCCAGGGGCTCTTTGCAGCAGAGGAACCTGCACCAGAGGCTCTGCAGCCCCTCCTGCCCTTGGTCCCCACTGGGCTCAGCCAATGCACCCAGAGGCAGGAGTGTGACATCCCCATCCCCTGCTTCTTGGCTGCAGGAGACATGCTGGGTCTGGGACAGCAAACACACCTGGAGAGAGCAACCTGGGGACAGGGGACAGCAGAACTGGACTGTCCCAGCTGCCTGGGGACAGGGCTGTGCCAGCCCGGGCTCTCCCGTGGGAGTGCGGGCAGCTGCCCATGCCCTGCCCGCGGTGTCAGCAGCACGAGCCTCTGCATTGCAGCAGCCTCCTGCCTGCACAGGGCCAGGGCCACGGCCCGGCCCCCACAGAGGGCAGAGACCCCCCTGCAGCACCGGGGCAGCAGGAACTGCCTGGAGGGTGAGAAGAGTTGTGTCAGTGCTCAGCGCCGAGCAGGATGACAGGAGAGACACGCGGGGGGGTGCCGCTTCTGCAGGAGCAGCCCAAGGGCACGTGGAGCAGGAGCTGGGACAAACTCCACCGTCACTTGATGCCAAATGCTCTGCTGCCCCTGGCAGCTCCGTGGAAGCGAGGGGCCGGAACGGAGCCCCCCAGGCCGAGGGTACCCGAGTGGCAGAGCCTGGCCGGGGCTGGCAGCTCTCCACGCTCTGCAGGCGCCAGGCATCACCGCCAGCCGCCCTGATGCGAGGTGATGGGCTGCTCTGGCAGGGCTGGGGGGCTGGCAGGGGCTGGCAGGCAGCTGGCAGGGGGCTGGCACGCGTGGCACGGGCGGCCGAGCAGGCCCGACGTGGTGGGGGCACACGCAGGTGCGTGGGCACGCAAGGATGGTCGTGCGTGGGGGTGCGTGGCAGGAGAGTGGCAACGAGGCGGCAGCGTTAGCTGGGAAGTGATGCAGAGCCAAAAATAACCCCCGGGCTGCGGCTCGGACCAGGTAGCAGCTCGGAGAGGGAGCTGCGGCAGCCACGTCCGCAGTGCCCCGTGGCACGAGTGGCTCGCTGGGGGCAGCTGGGGCTGGCACCACGCCCCGGAGTCCTGGGGTACAACCAGCCACGGGTGTGCTCCCTCCCTGCAGTCCCCATCCCAGTCCCGGCACGCTGGGGCTGTCACCCTGAGGGTGCCCTTGCCATGCCAGCGCAGCCTCTGCAGCAAAACCCAGGGGCGCAGGACCCGGGCACTGCGCTGTGCCCGCGGCTTTCGGGGGGGACGATGAATGCAGCACCTGCGGGGTCCCTCGGGGCTGTGCCACCAGGTGCTCTGTCACCGCTGCAGGTGCACCAGGGCAGCCCGCGGGTGCTGGGGTGGGGAGGGCAGTGGCGGTGCTGTGGTGCCAGGCAGGAGCGGTGGTGGCACTGTGGGTGCCAAGGACAGTGGCCATGCTGTGGGTGCCAGGCAGGAGTAGTGTTGGTGCCGTGGATGCCAGGCAGTGACAGTGATGGTGCTGTGGGTGCCAGGCAGGGACAGTGGCTGTGGTATAGGTGCCAAGCAGAAGTGCTGTTGATGCCATGGGTGACAGGCAGTGGCGGTGATGGTGCCATGGGTGACAGGCAGTGGCAGTGGTGGTGCTGTGGTTGACAGGCATGGTGGTGCTGTGGGTGCCAAGAGGAGTGGTGGCAGTGCAGTGGGTGCCAGGCAGGGACAGTGGCAGTGCCATGGGTGCCAGGAGGAGTGGTGGTGGTGCTGTGGGTGCCTGGCAGTAGTGGTGGCAGTGCCGTGGATGCCAGGCAGTGACAGTGATGGTGCTGTGGGTGCCAGGCAGGAGTGCTGTTGGTGCCATGGGTGACAGGCAGTGGTGGTGATGGTGCCATGGGTGACAGGCAGTGGTGGTGCCGTGGGTGCCAGGCAGGGACAGTGGCAGTGCCATGGGTGCCAGGAGGAGTGGTGGTGGTGCTGTGGGTGCCTGGCAGTAGTGGTGGCAGTGCCGTGGATGCCAGGCAGTGACAGTGATGGTGCTGTGGGTGCCAGGCAGGAGTGCTGTTGGTGCCATGGGTGACAGGCAGTGGTGGTGATGGTGCCATGGGTGACAGGCAGTGGTGGTGCCATGGGTGCCAGGCAGGGACAGTGGCAGTGCCGTGGGTGCCAGGAGGAGTGGTGGTGGTGCTGTGGGTGCCTGGCAGTAGTGGTGGCAGTGCCGTGGGTGCCAGGAGGAGTGGTGGTGGTGCCATGGGTGCCAGGCAGTGGCAGTACTGTGGGTGCCAGGCAGGCGTGGGCGCTGCGTGCTGCCGGCTGCGGGGGGACGCTGCTGTCCCCCATCCATCTGCGTCTCGGCGGCTGAGCAAGGGACAGTCACGCGTTTATTTTTAACCGTCTGGGGAGGGTGGAGGGGATTGGTGCCTCCCTGGTTATATCACTAAATCCCTGCCAGGCCCTGTTAGTTCCAGCACAGCGAGCCCTGCGCCGTGCTCCAGTAACTGTTTCAGGCCCCTGTCCTCATGGGGCCGTGCCCTGCCCCGGCCCAGGGACTCTTCAGGGCCAGCTGTACACACAGCTGGAGAGCATGGGCACTCACCAGTGTTCCCCATGGGACCCTGTGCCCCCAGCCCTGCCCTCCCACCTCACCCCAGGGCAGGGCACAGGCAGCCGAGCCTCCCTCTGCCTGTTCCACCTCCCCAAGGAAGGGACGGTGTGTGAGGTTCACAGCCACATGTTTCCTACAGCCCTTTTGGGGACAGGGCAGGAGGAAATCTGAGCTGTTTGTGGCCACTTTGTCCCCATCCCGGTGGCAGATGCCATGTAGGATAGGCCCAGTGCTTTCCTGTGGAAGCACTGTCCAATTCCAGGTCAGGATGGGGATGCTGAGGGTGCCCACGGCCACCACAGTCCCCTCTCTGCCCTCACACAGTGCCACCCTTGGGCACCAGCCCCTCCTAGCTCTCGGCGAAGCGGCAAAGGGTTAAACCACACAGCGGGGCCACGTGACGCTCCGGGGATGCCGTTTTTCTGAAGATCAGGACGGATTAGGGTGGAATATCAGGACGAGAATTTCTTGGGCAGTGCATCCCTGACCCTGCCATGGCTCCTTGCCCGGCGGCTCCCACTGCTGAGCCAGGCCCCGGCCCGTGAGCACCCACTGTGCTGCTCCCTGCGATTGCCCCCCAGCACCGCTGGCTCTTGGGGGTGTTTGGATGGCACCAAGTGGGTGGTGGGCACTGGAGGAGTCTGTGGGTCCAGGGCAGGAGCAGGCACTGTCCCCATGCCTGTCCCTTCCACCTGGATGCTTGTCCCGCAGAGCTGTTGGCAAGAGGAATAGGAGTCCCCTGCCCCCCTGTGACTCCCCTCTCCTGTCCCCTCAGTGCATGAGGCTGGTGCTTGCCCAGGAAACCCCCAGCGCCTGCTCTGACGCCCGAGGCAGCGCCGGGAGCCATGTCGGGTTCCTACGACGAGTCGGCGTCGGCCGCCGAGGAAACAACCGACAGCTTCTGGGAGGTGAGTCCCGGCCATCCTCTCCTCCCACAGACCCCAGCGCCACTGCCACTGCACCCCAGGGTGTCCCCTGGGCTGGGGGCTGCCCTCACCTCCCTGCCTGAGAGCATCCCTGCTGCAGTGGCTTCGTGTCTGAGCTGGCTCTGCTGAAGGTCTCAACCTCAGCTGTCCCTGAGGGGCAGAAAATGACAGAGAGGACTGGAAAAAGTTGGCTTTGAGCAGCTCCAACCCAAAGCTCCATCCCTGCACCCCCAAATTGCCTGGTAGCCACCTCAGGCCAGCTGGGGCTGAGCCAGACAGGACAGTCACAGCCCCCACACCTGCCTGTCCCCATGCCCATCGCAGGTGGGGAACTACAAGCGGACGGTGAAGCGGATCGATGATGGACACCGGCTCTGCAATGACCTCATGAACTGCGTGCACGAGCGGGCCAAGATCGAGAAGTCCTATGCCCAGCAGCTCACTGACTGGTCCAAGCGGTGGAGGCAGCTCATCGAGAAAGGTACCATGGCTTCCCCAACGGGGAGCGTTTCCCTGTGACACCTGGGTCCCTGTGCAACGTCACAGCTTCACCTGGCAGAAATGGAGGGGGTAAGGGCAGTGGAGTGACCCCCAGCTGTCCCCTTGACCTCCAGGTCCCCAGTATGGCAGCCTAGAGAAGGCATGGGCTGCGATCATGACCGAGGCGGACAAGGTGAGCGAGCTGCACCAGGAGGTGAAGAACAGCCTCCTGAACGACGACTTCGAGAAGGTCAAGAACTGGCAGAAGGACGCCTACCACAAGCAGATCATGGGGGGCTTCAAGGAGGCCAAGGAGGCTGAGGATGGCTTCCGAAAAGCCCAGAAACCCTGGGCCAAGAAGCTCAAGGAGGTGAGAGAAACATAGCGTGTCCTGGGGCATCCTTGTGTCCCCAGGTCCAGCTCTGTGTGCCTGGTCCAGGCTGGGAGAGACGCGTGGCACCTCCCCACAGGCAGAGGGGTGGGCAGGGGGCTGTGACCACTACTCTGATGTCCCTTCCCTGTCCTCCCCACAGCTGGAGACAGCCAAGAAAGCCTATCACCTGGCATGCAAGGAGGAGAAGCTGGCCATGACCCGGGAAGCCAACAGCAAGGCGGATCAGTCCAACACCCCTGAGCAGCAGAAGAAGCTCCAGGACAAAGTGGAAAAGTGCAAGCAAGACGTGCAAAAGGTGTGAGGCACTGCCCTGTGCCGGATGCATGGGGCATTGGGCAGGGGAAACCAGTGGAGATGTCCACCACCTCCCTTTCTCCACCATCCATTGCCGTTTTCTCATCCCTGTGCTCATGGAGAGGGATGAGGACTTGCAGGCAGTGCTCAGGAGAGTGTGAGCTGGGCAGGGATTTACCCCACTTACAGGGGCTGATTCCACCCACTGAGGCTCTTGGCTCAGTTTGGGCTCCCCAGCTTGGTGACCTCCAAACCAGACCTCTCAGCACCCAGAAATGGCTTCTGAGATGCTCAGGGTCCCTCCTGTGTTTTTGCAGACTCAGGAGAAGTACGAGAAGGTGCTGGATGAGCTGAACAAGTGCACCCCACAGTACATCGAGAGCATGGAGCAGGTTTTCGAGCAGTGCCAGCAGTTTGAGGAGAAGAGGCTCAACTTCCTCAAGGAAATGCTTCTGGACATCAAGAGGCACCTGAACCTGGCCGAGAGCAGCAGGTAGGGACAGGGAATTATGGCCAAAGCCGTGGTCACCAAGAGGTACCAGAGCGGCAGGAGGCTGTGTGAGAGCCTGGCACCCCCCAGTGCCTGGGAGGACACACAGCCTGGGCCTCAGGTGACACATCCTGGGCACGTCCCCATCCCACACTGTCCCTGGAGGTCCATCCTGACCCACAGCCCCCCAACCACATCTCTCCCCACAGCTACGCCAATGTGTACCGGGAGCTGGAGCAGACCATCCGCCTGTCGGATGCGCAGGAGGATCTCCGGTGGTTCCGCAGCACCAGTGGCCCCGGGATGCCCATGAACTGGCCCCAGTTTGAGGTGAGGCTGGGCGCCCTGTCTGGGTGCTGACAGCCCCGTGGGGCAGCCAGGCACTGAGGGATTGGTCACTCTGTGCTTGCAGGAGTGGAACCCGGACCTGACGCACACGATAACGCGGAAGGAGAAGCAGAAGAAGGGCGAGGGGGTGGCCCTGACCAACGCTGGCAGCGCGGGCGACACGGGGGCTCAGGCGGGCGAGCGCGGGAGGTGAGGGCCAGCACGGAGGGGAGGTGCCACCAGAGGCATGGCCTTTGCCTGTGCAAGCATTCGGGGATGCAGGATGTCCTCGGTGACAGCCACCCCTCCCTCTCCTCCCCCTCCCAGCGTGAGCAGCCACGACCGCGGGCAGACCTACAGCGCCGAGTGGTCTGATGACGAGGGCAGCAACTCCTTCAACACCAGTGAGGCCAACGGCGGCACCAACCCCTTCGATGAGGAGTCGGCAGGGAAGGGCGTGAGGGTGCGGGCTCTGTACGACTACGACGGGCAGGAGCAGGATGAGCTCAGCTTCAAAGCAGGTACTGTCCCTTGCCGCTGCCAGGTAGGACGGGGCTCGTCTGCAGGACGATAATTTATAATAATCAATAATCAACTCTCAAATAATTTCTGAGTTGGCCCAGCCCTTCAAAAAGTTGAACTGTCAGAAAGGGGAAGGCAGAAGCTGAGCCCAAATGCAGAAGGGATAGGAGCTATGGCGGAATGGGGCACATGAGGGCTCAGAGGTCACCCCTTGCCTTTCTATCCTGCAAACTGGTGCACCCAGGATGAGTCCTGCAAACCCCCAGCGGCTCCATCCCAGGGAGGAAGAGGGGCTGGGAGAATTTCCAGCACCTGCAGTGAGCTCTTCCCTTCCGCCTTCCTCTCCAGGTGATGAACTAACCAAACTCGGTGAGGAAGACGAGCAGGGGTGGTGCAAAGGGCGCTTGGACAACGGGCAGCTGGGGCTGTACCCCGCCAACTACGTGGAGGCAATCTAAGTCTTGTGGTGTGCTCCTCGTCACCGTCAGCAGATAAATCCACCCTCTGTTGTCTCCATCTCTCCACCAGCCAACCAGCCATTCTGCCGTCTGGTCCTTCACTCCTCACCCTTAGAGATTCAGACATATTTTCCGACCAAGCTTTTATTTTTTTAAGAGTTGTCTCCGAAGAGTATTTTGCATAGTCGCTTTCTTCTAAGATAACGTGAAGCGAAAGATGACGTTGTCCGTTCGTCTACGTTAGTTGAATTTTTTTTTTTTTTCTGAGCGAAAAGCTGATACCTCAAGATCTTAAAGCCCAACCAGTGAGAGCTTCTGATTGGTTGGTTTTTAAAGATACTGAAATCATGAGCCGCCTTCTGATTGGCTGGAACTGTTCCGAAATGCATGGCGCCGAAGTTCCTGGGACCAACCAAATTCATCCCAGAAAACCAAGAGGGATTGGAGTCTGACTCCGTTGGTTTTTTTTTTTTTTGGTGTTTCCATGTTCTCCCCACTTCATCCTCCCGCCCCGAGGAAGGGGAGGAATGCCCCCTTCAGCCCCGCGGCCATCCTTGAGATGCCCAGGTGAGGTGGGACCAGCCCCGCCATGGAGCTTGATGGCATCTCCTCAGCTTCCTCCTCCTCCTGGCTGGGCTGTCAACACACCTGGAGCGGGCAGAGGCTCCCGAGCCGATGCCAGGCCTGTGCTGCAGGGAGCAGCATCACCCTTCAGGTGGGCAGGTATCCAACGCACACCAGATCGGGGTGAGGTGGCCCTAAAATCCAGCGCTCTCTGCAGAAGAACCCACCACAGCCCAGTGCTGCTGGAAGCACCTTCATGCCCAGCCTGCGAGGACTGCCTTGGGCACTCCTGGGAGCAGTCCCCATCCGCCCCTTCCTGAAGAGAGGCGGGAGCAGAGCAGGGACGGGGGATGAGCATCGTCCAGCCTCGCAGGGTGCCGGCAGGAGCTGCAGCCGGAGGAGGAGGGCTCAGGATACCCAGCCCGGGCAGAGCAGCTGCCTGGCGAAGACGGTCGGAAACAAGACGCGCCAAGGCAGGGGAATGGCCGCAGGCTTTGCCCTTTGCTTATCCCCAAGGAGCTCTACCCCTCTGCCCCTGGCCCCGCAGCTCCCGCGGCTGCTGCCACCCAGCACGGCCACCCCCACCCCCTGCCTCGGGTGCATTTGCCGTCCCGAGCTCTTCCCTCCAGATCATCTCTCATTTCTCTCCATACCATCACCCTTAGCAGCATCAATGCCATCGGCTTCCCGCACGCTCCTCCTGCTCCTATCCTGCCCCCTCCGTTGGTTCGTGAATTTTTTGGCCCCAGGGATCCAGTGTTCTCGTGGATGCAGGGGAAGCACCGTGTGCTGGGCACGGTGGGCAGGAGCCACCCGGCCCCTGCCAGGTACCGGAAAAAAAACCACAAAGTCAGAAAAGACCCAACCAACCACCTGTCTCAGCAATGCACCCCGGTTTTTGTACATTGATTGTGTAATTTAAGAAGTATATATATAATATATATATCTCTTGTGATTGTATTTCCGTGGATACAACAACAAAAAAGCAGCAAGAGAAAATAACCGAGCTCTGTCAGCGTCCTTGGCTCTGGGGTATCCTTTGCTGTGCGTCTGTCTCACCCCCGGGGGAGTGGCTGAGGCAATTATGGACCCCCACTGCACCCCCAGGTAGCGACACCCCCACCCCAAGTTTTGGGGTGCAGCAGGATGGGGGATTCAGATGCATTGCTGGGGGCTGGGGGGGCTGCAGGATGGGGGGGAACAGCCACTGCCTTTGGGGACTCGTGTGCCACTGCCGGACAAAGCCTTGGGAAACCCCTGGAGGGGCTTGAGATGCCACAGGCTTTGGGGCCATTCCAAGACCAGCCCTGACCCAGCGCTTTCCTGAGCCTGTGAAACCCCGGCCCAGCAGGTTGATGTCACACCCTGCCCTTCTCCACCCTGCCAGAGGACCTGTGAGGGGGACATGAGATCTGGGGCACCGCCGGCACCCCCAGCCCGTCCTCGCAGTGCCCCCGCACCAGCTGTGTCGGGCTCACACAGCAAATCACGAGACACACTTTGCTTTCTTTTTTGCTTTCCCCCCATTTTTTGTTTTTCCACCCCCTTTTCCAAAGGCAGTTTTCCTCCTTCTCTTGCTCCTCGCTGCCCTCCATCCCTCCTGCCAGGATGTGAGCAGGGCTGTCCGGATCCGTTGCTGTGGGAGCAGCACGGAGCGGGAACAGAAGGGAAAGACAGAAGCTGGCACCGGCAGCTTTTTTAAGGAAAAAAAATCAAAAGACCAAGAACCAGGTGTTTTTCCTTTTAAGCTGCCACAGAACATCCCTGGGAGCCCGGGCCACTCCTCGACATTTGAACTGAAACTACAACTCCTCGCCAGCCAAAACCAAAAAGCAAATAAACAAATAAAAAACCTATAATATAAAAGATCAACATTGCCAGGTAAATCTGACTCTGGTGCAATGAGCAGGTGAAGCAATTCCCAGCTCTCTGCCCCAGTCCAGCCTTGGTGGATCATACTCTCCCAAGGGAAATGACAAAGCTGCCATCTCCATTTCCCCAAACTCCAGAATCAGGCAGTCCAAGTAAAATCCCAAACGAGGGAGGAGCTCTGTGCCAAGGCACAGAACCCGGGGTCTTGGGAGGACTCTGGTGGCCCCGTGCACAAGAATGGGGGACACAGCTTGGGGGACCCCCACTGTGCACAGCCCCACATCCACATTTACATCTGCTCTCTTTGCAGAACTCCCATTTCAGCGCCAAATCCATGCAAAGGGGAGAAGCTGAGCATGTCCTGGAGTGAAAAGCAAGGGGGGGATGCACCTCTCCCAAGGGAGTGCCCAAGGTCCCCAGTGGCACAGCTCCCATGGCAGGCAGCATCCTTGGCTGGGGCCAGGCTGCTCCCACACGGATTGGGACAGGACCCCACCATGAGCAGCAGCAGATGTCCCTGTCCCTGCGGGTGCCATTGTCCCAGCTCATGCCCCAGGCTTTTTCCTCCCTGAACAATGGCTGGGGTGAAGCCACCTGCAGCCAGAACCAGGGAGGGAGGGGAGGAGGGAGGACAAGCCCAGCCACCGTGCCCACCCTTCCCATGGTCCTTGCCCCGCGCCAGGGCCTGCTAGAGGTGAGGGGGTCCCTGTGTCCGTTGCCAGCAGGTCCTGGCAGGGGAAGCCTCGCACCGCAGCGCAGGTCCTTGGTGCTGGCGGAGGATCTCTGTGGCTGGGGCAGAGGGAGGCAGCGAAGGTCCCTGGCCCCTCCCGAGGCTCAGCCTGTCCCGCCGCCCCTCAAACCGGGTGGACGAACTGGTAGACGAGGCGCTGGGAGATGTCGGGCTTCCGGATGATCCCTTTCTTGTAGTACTGCCGGATGGAGCGGCTCAGCTTGTCGTAGTTCATGGCCGGGCGGTTCTTGCGGATGCCCCACAGCCGGGCCACCTGCGCTGAGTCCTCGATCTTGAAGATACCTGGCAGGGGAGCGGGGCACGGAGGGTTACAGCATCTCCTGCCCCACCTCAGCCCCCCAGCGCCCGCCCCGGAGCCTCTGGAACATCTCCGCCCACCTTTGTCCTTGTTGAGCCAGCGGATGAAGCGCCCGTAGTTGTGCGGTTTCAGCAGCAGCTCCTTGAGGAACTGCCAGAGGTGGATGGGTTGGCCGGCGCAGGACGAGTCCACCTCGCTGTCGGCCCAGCTGGTGTCACCTCCTGCCACGGGAAGGGTCGCATGAGAGGAGGGAGGTGACGGACCTCGCTGCTGTGCGCCATCCCAGGGAGCTCCTCCTCAGGGAACCCCGGCTAGGTGCCGGATGGTCTCCGGGACACAACCCAGACACCGGGTCTGGAAGCTCTGCTTTCTCCTCCCTGTCTTGGAGCAGGGAGTACAGCTCGGCCCTGCCCTTGCGCAGCCCGCGGGGGTGCAGGGGGTGTGGGACAGGGCCGGTGAGGGGCTAGAGCAATTTCCCCTTCGCTGCACCTTCCAGAGAGCCCTGGGGCAGAGGGAGTGTAACCGCACTGATCCCACAGCAGCAGCTGCTTCAGTACTCCGGATTGTTGTAACTAAGCAGGGAGGGACCCCTCAAGTACCCCGGACCCGCCCGAGGCACCCAGAACTCACCGCAGTATCTCACATCTCCAGGGGCAGCCTTCTCCTTCATCCAGGCGGCTGGAAGGGAGGAGGGGGGGGATCAGGGGGGCACCTCCTGCTGCACAGCATCGCCCACCCTCCCCAGCCCAGCAGGGCTCCCCGGCACCCACCAGACTTCCAGATGTCGAGGTGGGCGTGCAGGACGTCGCCGCAGGCGGGCGAGCGCTGGCAGAACTGCTCCTCGGACATGGCACACAGGTCCTTTCCCGACAGCTCCTGGAAGGACTTCCCGATCTGCGGCAGCCGGTACTGGTGCTCCGTCCACAGGATCCACTTCTGCACATTCCCGGGGCTCCAGTCCGTGGGGTCTGGAGGAGGAGGAGGGTGAGCGCGGCCAGCCGGGAACCATCCCCTCCTCCCGCTGAGGAGCAGCCGCGCTCCCCCAGGCCCCCACACGCGGCTGCAGCCCCCCAGGAACCATCCCCTCCTCCCGTGGGGGAGCAGCCACACTCCCCCAGACCCTCTCACACGGCTGCAGCCCTTCAAATGCAGCGCGGCTTTTGCTCCCACCCCAGCACGACCCTCCGTGGCCGCACCTCGGGAGCACGGGGGGCACCCACCTGCGGCGATGTTGAGGAGCTTGCAGGCTGTCTCGATGTCCTTCAGCACCTCGCCCACCACCATGCTCTGCACCTGCTCCAGCGAGTGCTCCTCCAGGTGCAGGCTGCCCTGCAGGTCCCCCTCGGGCCCCAGCCCCAGGCCCTGGCTGTCGATGATGGGACATTGCTCCGGCTCCTTCCTCGCCTCCTCCCGCCCGCCCTGGGCGCCGCTGTGGGACGGTTCCCCGGCGCCCTTGGTAGCCCAGGCCGTGTCCTCCGGGTAGAGCATGTCGAAGTAGTGCAGGCAGAAGGCTGGCAGTGGCTGCTCGGGGGTGCTGGGGGGGCTGGGGCTCTCCGGGCAGCCCCAGCTCCGGGGGTCGGGGTCCCGCGGGGCTGGAAGCAGCGTGGGGTCCGGCCAGGCGAGGCGGCCGGGGGGCAGAGTGGTCAGCCCGGGGCTGGCACTGCCCATCCCTCCACTCAGCGCCGGCTCCAAACCTGCCCGGAGAGGAGAGAGGAGCAGAGCTCAGCCCTGCACCGCTCCTGCCTTCCCGCCCCGCAGCCAGGCACAAAGGGAGGAACTAAGCCTGTTAGAGGAGAAAAAACCTCCAAAGAGCCCCACGGTGCCCCGCGAGCCTCCGGATGAGTGCGGGGTCAGCCGTGGCTGGGGGGGCTGCCTCCGCCTTGGGAGGACCAACGGCAGCAGCCACCAGGGAGAGGGAGCTCAGGAGATGAGCGGAATCTGACCCCTGTTTAGGGTCTGGGTGTTTAGGGTGTCCCCATAGATTGCTGGCAGCAGCTCAGTCCCAGGTGGGGCTGAGGCCCTGGCGAGAGGAAGTGGGTGACACTGGGGAGGCTCCCCAGCGTCTGTACAGGACAGCCCCGGGGTGAGGAGGGATGCTTGAGCCGTAGGGACACATTTCTGAGCATGGAAAACATCCTCTGCTGCTCCCACCTGAGGCACAGCAGCCCCCAGACCCAGATCTTCCAGGAGGGACTGAGCCCAGCACTGCAGCACCCGGCCCTTGGTCGCTGTTGCCAACCCCCAGATGAGAACTTTCCTTGCAAGACACGGTAATTGCAATTACCTTCACTCTCCTGCGGGAAAAACTACCCAAAATCAGCCTGTCCCCATCTGTCTCTGCATGCAGGGAGTCCCGGAGGCCATGGAGTAGAGGATGAACCTGCTGAATTTCCATGGCAACACCAGGGAATAGCTCCATCTGTGGAGAAACCTCCCCAAAAACCATCCTGAGACTTTGGGAAGGGGAAGCCGCTGCCAGGGAGAAGCTGCTGATGGGCATGGCCAGGGCACTGCCCAGCTCCTCCACCTTCAGCGTTGCATCTTACAAGAGGAAGAAGAACCCGAATTGGTGCTTTAAAAGTAGAAAAAAGGGTTTTAGTAATGGAGCCAGAACTGAGAAAGGAGCATGGAAAGCTCGAACCCCCTTGGGACACTGGGCAGCTCTGAAGGGGAATGGGGGCAGTGGCCAGGGAAAGGGGGTGCCCTGTTGCTCCAAACCCCAGCTAGGGGAAAAAGGCTTAAAAGACAGGAGAGGAAAAGATCCCACAGGGTTTCTCCAGTCAGAGCACAGCCCTCAGGCATGGAGGTGGTTGGTGAAGGAGGGACACTGGGGGCTCAGGCCTGTGTCCCATGCTCAGGGGGAAGTTAATGCAGCTCTTGAGGGTTCAGTGCTCCCAAGAACATGGGTTTTGAAGTTTTGCACTGCCTGCACTGGGGGAAACTCATCACATCATCCTTGGAACAGCCTGAAGAGCTCAGAAAAACCAGTGGAAGAGCCAGGGACACCTGAACAGCACCCATGGGGAGCCTGCAAGGACATGGGGAGGGATTGTGGGTTCAGGAGTCGGAGCCCATGTCCCTGAGTGGTTTTAGTGGCACTGCAGAGAGGAGGAAGAGGGAGAGGAGGGTACCCAAATCCTCTTCTGGTCTGGGGCTGCCCCCACCATCCAAACAGTTTCCCTGAGAGATGGTGCCTGTTTCCAAACCTCTCCTTGATTTGCTCAGGATTAAAAGAAGAGCTTTAGGAGATCAGCCCTAAATCCAACCTCACACTGTTCCCAGCACAAAAGGGAAGTGGTAACAGCTTGTGCAGCTCCTGCTGCTGCACAGTGCCAGCCGTGGGGGTGTCTGGGGAGGTGATGGGGGCCTCATCCCCAGCCCCTCTGAGATGTTCTGAGGTCATGGTGCATCCTCACGCATGGAGGAGCAGGGCAATGGAGCCACAGGATGGATGGCCCCAGCCCCATCTTCACCCTCATCCTGTTCCCCTCCTCCCAGCTGGGACCAGAGGGACCCAATCCCTCGGGAAGTGTCCCCAAAAGCCTGATCTGTGCCCCACCAAGGGCTCTGTACTCTCAGGGCGGGGGCCACTGTTTGACTTTCTCCTGCTCTGGCGTGCAGGCGGCCAGGCTGGGTGGGACCTGTTTGCACTGAGAAGCCACTTCAGGTGGCCTTTCCTCCCCTCTTTCCCTACCACTTTTCGCATTTCTCTGGAAGAGGAGAGCTGGAGGGGCAGCCCCACGTTCACTGGGCCATTTGGCACCCAAAACCCTTCCCATGCCCTGCCCGAGCTGAGCGAGGCTGAGCTGGACATTGCATCAGCCTTGGCAGACACTCCCTGGCCGCTGCTCCACGGGGAGTGCTGGCTCCATGGGGTGGTGGGACGGGAATGGGGTGATGGGACTGGGATGGGGCTCCTGCACTTCCCAGGGCACGGAGCCAGCACGAGCCCGGGGCTGTGGGTGGTGCTGGGTCACGGCTCAGCTCCACAGCCCTGCAGGGACCCAGTCCCACGCAGACCCTGCAGCCAAGGGGGATAACCATGGGGCCAAGGACCCCCCGTGCCACCCCAAGATCTCCTGGCAAACGCAGCCCACCACGGCTCAGGGTGGGACACGAGCACCAGAGAGGGTGGAACGCTGGGATCAGCCCTTGGGAGTGAGAGAAAAAACAACAAAAAAAAGAAATTCACCCGCCCCCCACCCTCGAACAATGGGTCCGTTAATTAAAATCAAATCTGCGGTGGAACAGGTTGTGCCGGAGCGCGGCTCGGGAAGCCCGGTGGGGCCGGGGAGGTTGGCTCGCTGCGGGAGGGGTGCTGCCCACAGCGCCCGGGATGTCTCCCAAGCCCCCGGGCACTTCTGAAAGCCCTTCCCAGGCAGCCGGGGTGGGGGGCCAGGCTCCAGGGTGACCGCCAGCCTCAGGCTGGGGACAGGGACAGGGACGTGCTGTGCTGTGCCAGGAGGAACTGGGGATGTGCGGGCCCCAGATCTGTCCCATACTGCCCAGATCAAGCCAAAAAAGAGACCTGGGGTCCCTGCATAAGCCGGGGCTGTAGCAGACACCCAAGTGGGTGCTCAGAGGCTGCTGACGATTTGGGATCCTGCCAGCATGTCCCATCCACCCCGCAAGCCCCACAGTGACAGCTGTGCCACGTCCTGCTGCCAAACCCTGTGCCACGCACCCTTCTTATCTCTGGGTGGAGGGAGGAGGATTGGCCAAAAGCTCCCCACAGCCAGGGCAGGGACTGGGGACGGTGCTGGGGGACTGGGGAGGTGACAGAGCAGGGGAGGTGACAGCGCTGGGGGGCTGGTTCTGGTACCTGCACGGTAACAGGGTTGGGACCAGGGCAAGCCCTGGGCTCTCTTTGATGTACCCCCAGGGGGATGCAGCCCGTCCTGGGGGCACTGGACCCTCGACTACCCACCAGCCTCCTCCAACACCACCGAGGTCCCCTGGCTCCTCCTGCCATTACCTGCATGGCTGCTGGCACAGGAACCAGGTGTCCCCACGGGTCCCCACGCCCTGGGTCAGGCTGCCCTCTCCATCAGCGCAGGGAGGCAAACAGCAGTGACAGAGGACAGGCACAGCCCGCCGGTGACCTGAGCAAAGCCTGGTGCTCCGTGTCCCCCAGGTGAGCAGCAGAGCTTGGTGTTCCCCATGAAAGGCCAGGGAGCCCCTATTTATAGCAGCTCCTTCCCCCCCGTGCTCCCAGCCCCAGAGAACACCGGTATTGTGGGGATTTGGCACACTCATGGCGTTTGTGTTTCACTAACCGAGCAGAACCACGAAAACCAAACCTGCAGCCAAAGTGACTTTAGGACTGACAAAAAAAACACCGCAGCAGGAAAGCAGCTGGGACAGCGCAGGTCTGGAAAAGGGGGTCAGCCTCACAGAGACACCCCGGAGCTGGCAACTTCTCAACAGCCACCCAGGACGCTCCATAAAGGGTCCCGGCTGCTGGTTTGTCACAGAGTGCCCCAAAGCTCATTGTCCCCTGCCTGGCACGGGGGCTGGTGGGACCCTGGGTGTCCCAGCTGTTACCGGGTGGGCTGAGGAGGAGCCAGCCCCAAGAGTCCTGACTCCATCCCACCCTCCTTGCTCGAGCAGGAGGAGGTTGCAAAGACACAAAAATAGCAAATCCCGTTTCATTTTGGGTGACGCCATCCAGAGAAATGCCAGGAACCTCACACCAAGGGACAACCTGTCCCTGTTTGGCCCTAATGACACCTGAAGGTGCAACGAGCTGTGGGATGGGATACTGACACGGGACAGTACCGTGTCCACCCCAAATTGGTGCCGAAAGCAGGACCCCCTGGAGGGAAGGAAGGCGGGCTGGGTGGGTGCTGGGGGAGCACAGGGAGCCGGGGGTCGCGGCAGCGCGGGTGCCTTACCTCGAGGGTGTGCGGGCTCAGAATCCACATGGGTGCCAGCGCAGGGTGGGAAGAGCCGTCCCTGTGGCGCTCGGCGCGGTGTCTGAGGGGGACATGGCCCCAGGTGTGGTGTCCCAGCGCCCGAGGGGAGCGCGGCCGGCAGCACCGCGCCCGGCTCAGCGCCGGCTCTGCGGCGGCAGCACGGCCGGGCTGAGCCGCATCGGCCCTCGGTGGGCACCGGCGGGATGGGGACAGGGATGACAACGGGGCACCCCGAGTGGCTCCGAGGGCAGCAGAGGGACGAAGCCAGCGGCGGCTGTGCGAGGTGTGCGAGCGGGACGCCGGCAGTGAGTGTCAGGGCTCAGCCAGAGCCTCCTTTGCCCATTATATCCAATTCCTTCCTTATTTACCTGAACAAACAAGCAGCGCTTACCTCAGCCGAGGTGTTTGAACAGCCCGGGCCGGGTTAACCCTTGGAAGGTGCGTCCAGGGCGGGCTCAGACCAGAACGGGCCTGGGGAGGGGAGTGGGACAAATCTGGGCATGGTTAACCCCTTCCCACCCTCACATGGGATGAGACGGGGACAGAGACAGACAGCTGGCTCCTCCTGGAGTCAGAGCTGCAGCACAGAGACCTGTCAGACGTGTGAGAGTCCATGGCGTGACATCACTCCCAGAGCAGGCTGGGCCATTCTGGGGCCAGGAGCATGCCTGAGGGGACACCCCGGGAGCATCCCTGACTGGTACCCAGGAGCATCCCTGACCTGAACCCCAGAAGTCCTGAATCCCCAAGTCCTGCAGCCAGGGCCAGGGCCTGTGAGTGAGGATGCACAGAACTGTTGGGGGTGAAGGGAGCCCCTGACAGCACCCAAACCCTCCCACCCCAGGGACACGGTGCTGTCCCCTGCCTGGGGTCCATGACTGCAGGAAGGGGCATGGGGGCACAGCCAGAACACGCCACACTCCAGGCCCAGGTTGTCTCCACCGGCACGAGCAGGAAAAAGCAGTTCTGAGCGAGACAGACACCGAGCTGGTATTTATTGTCTTTTTTTTTAGCACATGAAGCAGGCAGGGCAGTTCAGGCAGTTCTCCTGCGCACGTAAAGCTGCCAAAACCAAATCCCCCGTGCCCTAAAAACCCACGTCAGACCAAACCCCACCACAAACACCCACAGGTCAGCCCCACGTCACCACGTCCCGGCAGGCACGTGGCCCATCCCCAGCCCACATACCGGTGCCAGAGCTGGCATCCCTCGCTGCCCTGACCCGGGGCAGGCACAGCCGATAAGCCATCCATCAGAAATGTTTGCCATGAGGGAATTAAAACCCGGGAGGAAGGAGACCCCGGTGCGAGCACTGGGAAAGGGCTTCGCTGCTATCGGCAGCGCCAGGAGTTTCTGCCTCCCTTTGAAATGCCTCAATGTTATCTTATCGTGGGGAAAGCTCCCCCTGGATCAGGGCTCCCACATCCCGGGGGAGTTCTTTTCCCCTGTTTTGGTAAACACGGCTGGGCCTGGGACGCGTGGCAGTGGGTGTGGGGGGACCCCGGAACAAGTAGCTCTGTTGGGAAGCCGCCAGCCCCTGCCTGGGCTTTGCCAGGAGTCGGGCATGTGCAATTTGGATGTGCCACAGCCAGGAGGGGGGTCCAGGCCGCCCAGTGTCCTCCCAGTGCTTCTGGCAGCCACAGCAGAGCTCCCCAGCCCACTCAGAGCATCTACTGCTTCGGACAAGGCCTTGCAGGCACCCAAAGCTGCTCCCATGTCACACCTCAGGATCCCCCAAGGGCACCCGGAGCAGGAGCACCCCAGCACAGCCCTGAGGCTGCAGCCCTCCAAGCACGGATCCCTTCCCCACAGCACAGTAACACAGGTGTCTCCAGTGGGATCCCTTCCCCACAGCACAGTAACACAGGTGTCTCCAGTGGGGTCCCTTGCACAGTAACACAGGTGTCTCCAGTGGGATTCCTTCCCCTCAGCACAGTAGCACGGGTGTCTCCAGTGGGATTCCTTCCCCACAGCACAGTAACATGGGTGTCTCGAGTGGGATCCCTTCCCCACAGCACAGTAGCACGGGTGTCTCCAGTGGGATCCCTTCCCCACAGCACAGTAACACAGGTGTCTCCAGTGGGATCCCTTCCCCACAGAACAGTAGCATGAGTGTCTCAAGTGTGGAAACTGAAAATGCAGTGTCAAGTCACGTGTAAACTCGACACCAGCCTGGCACCAGCCATGCTGGGAAAGCACCGTGGCCATCCCGCCCTTCCTGTGGCCACTCCGCTCCTGCCCCGCAGCCGGGCTGTGGCCTGGGGGATGTCTGGTGAGCAGGGTATGGTTTGCACAGGCTGTGCAAGCTGGATCTGCTGTGACACCACCTCCAGGTCACCCGTGTTTATTTGGCTTCTTTACAACTTTTCACTAGAGCAAACACCAGACCAGAGCACCAGAAGAAGTCAGAAGGAAAGCGGAAGAGAGCACGACTTGGGACACTGGACAGTGTCAGATGTCACCAAGAAGTGGGGAGTTCCCAGTCCTAGATGCAGGGCATCCCAGACCTGGGTCATCCTGGGCTGTCTGGAATCTGTTGCCAAACTCACACCTCGGTCTGAAAGAGCTTTCCCTACTTTTCTTATCTGTAGCAGCGGGATCTTGATAATGGAAAGAGATTAAAGGGAAAAACATTTGCTTTTCTGGGCTCAGGGAGAGCTGGGCAGTGCAGCACAGCGCTGCAGAACTGGGTGAAAGGCCCCAAAATGAGACCTCTGCTTCCCTCCCAGAGGGCTCAGGGTCTGCAGCCACCCAGTGTCACCAGTTTCTACAGGCTCCAGCTGTGCTGGGCTCTGGCCACGCCGGGCTCTGGCCACTCCGGGCTCCGGCCGTGCTGGGCTCTCCCCGACACCTTTCGCAATCGCAGCTCGGCACAGCTCAGCTTGCACATGCAAACCAGGAAAAGGAGAGATTGCAACACCTGAGGAACAACAAAAGAGGGAAATGAAGTCTGGCTTTTCTGCGCAGTTTTTGGTGATTTTTCCTTGTCCTCCCTGTCAACCCATCAGCTCCGATTCCGGCGTCTTTTGCCACTGCTGAAACTTCAGTGCTTGGGAACGTGGCCGGAGGGGAGAGATGGAGAAACGACTCATGAATCAGCCTGGAAGAATCTCTGCCCACCTGCCTGCAGCTAATCTCTGGCTCCATCACAAGAATAATAGATAAGCAGCCATGTCACATATAATAAAACTATTGAAGGCCCTTGATGTCACTGCACAAACCACAGAGACCATGGAGCCCGACCTGTCCTCACAAGCACCTGTTTCCTGCTCCTCTGCAGTGGTGGGGCTTCCTCTGCTCCAGATCTTGCACAGCTTTTGGGACAGTGGTGACCCCTAAGCAGAGCTGGAGTCCTTCTGAGAGGCATCACCCTGCACCTCACGTCTGTGCCTCAGGGCGATGATGGGACATGATGAATCCCCACTCCCAGGCTGCAGTGTGGGCTCTTGGAGGTTTTTTTGCAGCCCGAGGAGACTGGAAATGGTTGAAATGATTGAAGTACCTTTAACGCATTCTCCCCACACCTTGGAGGGGTCCTGGGAGGGGAGAAAGTTTCTCCAGCAGAGCCCAAAATTACCCAGCAGGTCAGGGAGCACAATTGCAGGAACCCGGAGGTGTGCACGGAGGGGAGGGAGCTTTTTATGGTGCAATGACCCCGTGCAGAGTGTCCAGAGCTCCTGAACTGCTGGGATCGCTCCAGAGCCCAGACCACCAGAATCCCCTCTGGCTCCTCCTTATCCCAGCCAGACCTACCCACTTCCCGTGCAGCTCCAGGGCGAGCGGGGCCGCTCCTCTTTATTCTCTTTATTACCCTCCCGGCTCCCCCATCTCCCAGCTGCTGCCATAAACGCCGTTTACGGGGCCGCGTGTGTGCTCGGGGCAAACAGCCGCGTTATTGCCGCGGCACCCGCCCGCGGCCCACCCTGATAGAGGAGCCGAGGCTCCCGGCCCTGCTCCGGCACTCGGACCCCACTCGGACCCTGCTCCGGCACTCGGTCCCCACTCGGACCCTGCTCCAGCTCCAGCTCCCGGTCGCTGCTTCCACACTCCATCCCCACTGTTCGAGGTGGCTCCCGTGCTGCTGCGAGGGGACCATGGTGTCACCTGCACTCCAGGGCAGCCCTCGAGGGTGCACGGGGGTATTGGAGGGTGCACAGGAGGTATTGGAGAAGCCAGCTCCATCCAGAGGCACAGGAGTGCGTGTCTGCTCCGCACTGGTGGCACGGAGGATCCAAGTGCCATCCCTTTGCTGAGCACAGAGACCTTGGTGGTCACCTGGCACCATTCAAAGGCTGCTTCGCACCTGTGGTGGCAGGAGGTGACAGGGTTTGGCGCTGGGGTGCCACAGTCCCGCCATGCCTGGGAGGGCAGCTGGGGAAGGACAAGCTGGGAGGGGGATGAAGATACCAGGGTGATGCCAGCACGACCCTGAGCTCAGCCCCTGGACCACCAGCTCCCCACCATTTCCACTCGGGTTCCCCCCCAGCACCCCCAGGTTCGGTGCCACCCCAGGTGACGCAGGGGAGCTCGTGGGATACCCAGCCAGGCAGGGAGCAGCGGATCCACCGCCGTGTTTGCTGTTCCCTTCCCAAAGCCCTGCTCTTTTCTTCCTCCGGTAGCGTTAAACTCCTGCTTTTGTCTCTTGGGATTAAAAGCCTGGAAATGGCTGCGGGTTGCCCGGCGGTGCCAGGAAGAGAGGGCTCAGGGCGGCGTGGGCACACCCCGCTCGCCGCAGGGTGAGAAAAGGTCACGGCTCCCCCTGCACAGCCACCGGAGATCTGGGGTGCAGAGGAGAGGAAGAATCCTGGGCTGGTCTCTCCATGCAGCTCCTGCATCACCACACGAACCCCAAACCCCATTCATGAGATGAACCCCCACGAATGAGAGAACCCCCCAAAATAACCCGCACAAGGCACCGTACTCTCGCTTTGTCTCTGTCACCTGCTCATCCCACCGGCACACGGGGCACCGGGGCAGGGGTGTCAGCACCCCCTGCCCGTGCCGGGGGCCGGGGCCGCTCGGCAGCAGCGGTTCCCAGGCACACACGGGCAGCCAGGTGAGACGGGCCGGGCCCGGTGCCAGCAGACGGGATGTTGTCTTTTCACACAGCCCCGGTGCGGGGCCGAGCGGCAGCGGAACCCTCCGCGGCTTTGGTTCCCACACTGGGTGCCATTGAGAAATGCAAATTCATTCTTCTGCTGCCGGTTCTCCCCACATGCAAAACGATCCTCGGGCATAACGGCCCCACGGAGCGACAGCCCGGAGAGCGTGGGAGCCGCTGGGCAGGGAAAAACCCCGGGTGGGAGAGGGCGGAACGGGCAGCTCTGAGGGTCAGGGCAGCACACGGTGCCCCCGGAGCAGGGGAGGCTCTTGGTGGTGATTTTCCCTTGGGTCCTGCGCTGTCTATCCCAGGAGAACCTGCAGAAGGTTCTGCCCCAGGGGACAAACCCCTAAAAGCAACCCCAAAACCCACACTCTGCCTGGTCTCAGCTCAAAGAAGGTGAGGGGCTGCGTGCTGAGGGGCAGGAGAGGGTCAGCAGGGGCCAGAGTCACTCCTCTCCCATCGCTCCTGACCCAATGAGCCAGGTTTGCAGGGCCAGGGGAGAAGAGAGAGGGGGGCTCCGCTGTGCACAGAGGGCAAGGACCCCACATCCCGCAGAATTCCATGAGGCCGTGGGTCTGGGGTGCAGGAGCGGGCCGGGGACACGGAGCTGCCCGCGGAGCGAGCCGTGACTCAGCCGTGACTCAGCCGTGACTCACCGAGCTCCGAAGGAAACGTGTCGCTCCCTTGAGCATCGCCCGGGTCCGGCACCTTGTCCTGGGGACTCAGCAAGGAGCCGGGACCTGGGGGGTCATGTAGGGAAAATGGGGTGCAGGACCCCAAACGGGATCCCGTGTCCTGTCTTCCCCCACTGTGCAGTCACCGGGGTGGTCACAGAGCTTGGAGGAATTTACATTTCCCTGGCAAACACACGCTCCTGGGGGCAGCTCCTGGGCGTCCCCAGCCTTGTCAGCCTTCCTGACACCAACACCGCGCAGAGCCGCAGTTCCCGGAGCCAGGTCTGGGGAGGAGGGAGCTGTGACGGACACCGGGAGCTGGGCAGGGGGGCCCCAGCACCCGTCAAAGCCTCGCTGGACACAAGCAGCATTCCTTGTGGCATCCGTGGTTTCACAGGGCAGGACATTAAAGCCGAAAGTGATTAATGCTCTGTGAGGGAGCAGAGACAGAGCTCTGGCCCTGGTGTGGGATGTGACCTGAAATGGCTCTGTGCTCCCCTCAAAAGGCTGTCCCAGCCCCGATCCCAGCTCTCCCCTTCCCAACCGTCCCCATCCCAGTGCTGGCTCAGGCACCAGCAGAGCAAGGACATCACTTCTCTCCTCAGCAGTGGATTTTGAGCGCAGCAAAATGTTTGTTCTGTCAACACGTGCCTAATCCCCAACTAAAAGCTGATGAAAACACCATGGGGTGGAAGGATGGGAATGAGCTGCCCTTTGAGACAAAGCCCCAGTGGTGACAGCCACAGCCCCAGTGGGAACGGGGATCCTCCACCAATGTTCTGCTGCTGGGGTGTCCTGTACCAGGCAGGGCAGGGGAAAGGCTCTCCATGAAGCAGGGACATCCTGCAGCTGCAGCCTGGCCCTGCCACACACCCGAGCAGGATCCCAAGATCCATGGAGGAGGTGCAGAAGATATCTTTGCTCTACAGGGATTGCCCAGCCTCAGTGAGCAGTCCTGGCTCCTTTCCCCCTCAAAATGTAGCCAGCAGGTGCAGGCAACACACAGCAGTGTCCCCACAGCAGCCTGGGACTGTCTCTGTCCCCCCTGACCCAGCACCTGCTGTGACACCATCATCAGGCTCACGAACGTCACAAATGGGCTCACCTGAGGATTAGCGTTTCCAGATGACCCATAAAACCTTTTTCCTTGTGGGATGAAACAATACTTTGTCCTGCAAGGCTTGTTTCCAGCCTGGCTGGGGCTGGGCTGAGTAAGCAGAGCAACCCCACTGCCCACCCTGGGGTGGTCCCAGCAGGGACCCACTCCCAGCACCCAGAGGCATCGGCCCTGTACCCTTCACCCGCAAGGAAAAAAAAAATAGGGAAAAAAGAAGGTACATCTAGCAGTTTCCATTTGTTTGCTCTTTAAATAATTGTTTCCTTATCGCTATTGATTTAGATCCCTTTAAAATTCTGACAAACCTGCTTCTCAGGCACCCTCAGCTGCTTCCTCCCAGCCTGCTCCCCCTGGGCAAGGTAGAGCAGCCAAGCTCATCCCAAGGAGAGTTCCCTGCTTGGGGAGGCACCTGCAGGGTGTCGAGCCCTCACTCACCCCCTCCTTCCCAAGATGGACAAACCAGGCTGCTCCAAAGCTGTAGTTTGGGAATTTGTCCTCTCCCCATCCTGCTGAGGAGCAGGGCAGCAGACACAGGGGCCATGTCCTGCCAAGATCAGGGGGGCACCCACAAGGGCACAGCGGCCACAATTGCCCAATCCCCTCTGTGCAGAATCCAGCTCTGGGCATGAACAGCCCCAGTTGGGGCAGCACAGTGACTGCTGGGGTGGAGCCAGGACAGGTTCAAGTGTCCCTCAAGCACAACCAGGACGTTCCTGTGGCCTCGCTGGAGGCAGGGACTCTCTCTGCAGCCCAGTGCAGCAGTGTCAGTCCTCAGGTGTCTCTTGCTGTCACCTACCAGAGGGTTCATGGCCCTGCTGGGCTCACAGGGGTTTGAGGGGCTCATCTCAGAGTTCCTCCAATGTCACCCTGGGTCTGGGGTTTCACTGCCACAGCTGACATCACAGCCCAGCCTGCAGCTGTCAATTAATTGAGGAAACATGGCCACAGTAAACAGTGAGGAGGGAAAATGCAGATTAGATAAGGAATGCAAGTTCTTGCTGTGTTTCCCCCTGGATGCCAGTGCTGCACAGACCCTGCTGAGCCCAGCTGCTCCAGACCAGCAGTGCAGAGGGACGCAGGAGAGGCTGAAAGTCCTGCAGGATGGCTTTTCTAGAAAAGGGCCTGGAAAAAGGGACTTACCCTAGATCTGAGGTTTAGGGGTCCTTCCCTCCCTCCCACAGAGCCGTGCACCACCCTGGGCCCAGAGCTGAGCATCCAGACCACCTTTTGTCCCCAACATGTCACCCTTCAAACTGGGACACAACATGGGCCTCCTGGTGTGCAGACCCTTCCTCATTCCCAATGCAGAGGGTTGTGCCCATGCTGTCCCTGCCCAGCAGCTCCTGCCTGGCTCTGCAGCATTGCCCCCATCCCACGGTGGTGGTGACAGGCCAGGTGACATGTGCCACCCCACTGCCCAGCTAAACCTGCTCAGGACAGCAGCTGCTCTGGAAGTGTGGGGGAACATGGCTCTTGGCTGCCCAGCTGCTGTCAGCAGCAGGACCCGAAGCCTGGAAAAGCCACATCCAGCAGCTCTAAAGGGTTTTGTGGACGAGGAACAACCTCAGCTCCCTCTGCTGGCACCTGCCCCAGGCTGGGCCCAGTGCCAGCAAACCCTGTTCGAACACCTCGGCTGGGAGCCCCAGGGTCCATGTTACCCCCCCGGCCCAGCCCCTGTTCCCAACACCATCCCCTGGCAGCACAAGGAGCTGTGATTCCTGCAGTGTCCCCACTCCTGGCATGGCCCAGCCACCTCACAGGACACTGCACCACTCACTCTGAGGGCAAAGTGGTGAAAACCAAACTTTTCTCCCCCCACCTTTTATGAAGGTGTCACTCCTGCAGGGAAGAGATAACCAAAATATGGGAACACGACGAGCGAGGAGGCAGCTCCAGAGCCAGCCCAGCTGCAGCTGCTCTGCAGAGCCGAGCCTGCAGCGTTCCATGGGGCAAACAGGGCTGGTCCGTGCCCACGCGTGCCATCTGCCTCCTTGCTGGGCTCTGGTGCGAGCTTTTACTACTCATCTGTTTTATCAATGGGGTAGGAAACGTTTGAGATTAGATTTCCTTAAATAATTCCTGTGTAATTGGGAATTTTCCAACAAACACACAAGAAGAGAGAGCAAGTTATGGAGAACTTCCAGAAAGAGCCCAAGTTCCCCCTGATCCAGCTCCTTCCCCATGGACCCCTGGTAGTATCCCACCACCAGCCTGGCCTCATTTCCCCTCTGGCCCATTAACATTCCCCTGTGCATCCCGAAGGATCTACAGAGATGCACAAGCAGTGTTGCACACCACGGGCTGCTGGTGCAGGATTAGTGAATGTAGCAGGCAGAGGAGGAAAAATAAACAAAAATCACAAAAATCCTCTCTGCCACTGTTGCAGGTGCTGCTCCTGGATGGGCAGGTGCCCACTGGAGCCCTCGAGGTGGGGGACATGCAGTGGTGTTGGGGAGGTTTTGGAGCAGATCCTGCTCTTCCTTCCAGCCCGAGGGGCACGAGTACCCAAGGCACAGGGCACAGGCCTGAGCAATCCTGGGTGCTGAGCACATCCTCATCCCCATAATCCATTACAAAAAGCTGGGAACACTCTCCTTCCAAATGCCACTGCTTTGGGAACCAAAAAAAACTGCATAAAACCAGAATTAATTCTGCAGCTTTTAATGGACAACGATCTGGTTCCCCTAAAAAAATAAACAAGCAGGTAAAGCAGCACCCAAGCAGCTCCCAGGTGCCTGTGGCAGCCGTTTGCCTTGGCCTCCTGCCCGGCCGCCCAGCTCCGCACCCGGGATCGCAGGCTGACCCCCACCACGGCAATCCCGCCGGTTATTTGCCCGCTCAGGAGATACCATTAAAGGTGTGATGGGATTGTCCTGTGCTGGCAACCTCTGACAGGTTGCAACCCTAAAGATAAACAGATTCTTTCGGGCAAATAAGGAGTAAATGCAAAGCTGGGCAGTGAGCAGGGCGGGCGATCCTCCCCTGCCCAAACACAGCAGCCTCGGGACACCCTCGAGCACCTCGAGCTCGAGGGGCGCGTTCTGCTCAGGGCACAAAACAAACACCCCCAGGCACAGGTAGCAGGATATCTGTTCCCAGTCAGGCTTTCAGTCAAGCTTAACCAGCACATGAAAGCTCCAGGCATTTATTCAAATGATAAAAGCAAAGCCAGCACACACAGAGTGAGGTTTCTCGTGGGGATTAGTAACAAACTCCCAGGTAAGCAAAGGAACGGCCTCAGCTGAGCTGCTCTGTGGCGCAGTTTATCTAAGTAATGCTGGGGCTGGGTGTCCTGAGCAGCAAGGCCTCACCTGGGAACTCAGATCCACCTAGGACAACTGTGCAGGTGCCCAGCAAAGTGAGACCTTCATGTGCCCCCATCCCGATTAGTGCCAGCTATTTCTTTTGGTCTTCTGAGGAAAAAAAAAAACAAACCCAAACCAAACTTCCTCCCTTCGAACTCCCACTCCTGGCTCCCAAGCAACTCAGGAGATGGAAGGTCTGATCCCTCAGGACTGAGCTGTTTGAAGTGTGAAGCATCACCCTATCCTGCAGCAGGCTCCGAGGGAAGGGCTGGGATGTGGATTAGCCACACAAGGAGCACCTGGGGACGCAGCTGTGGCATCGCTTTGTGCTGGTGCCCCTCGTGTGGCGATCGCTGAGACTATTCCACTCCTCCTCAGGAATTTTCATGCAGAAGTGATCTGACCTTATCATTAGGGAATCCAGAATCCCCTTCCTCCCCCTGCCTCACAACCACCCCCACGGCCTCTCCCCACCCTCACCCCCACCCAGGGGCTCGACAGGTGGTTTGATATGCACCCACCTGGGTCTGGTTTCACAGAAATTTGGAGAAAATTAGGGCTAGAGCTGAGTTCAAGGGTGTTGTGCCTGAGCATTCTGGAAACACTCTGGGGATGGAGCAACCCAGGTACATTTAATTACAAGGTGACAGACTCAGAAGTTTTGCAGCTTCAATAAAACTCTCAACAGCTACAGAGCTTTTTTTTTTTTTTTTTTCTGTGTTAATTTAATCATACAAATATTCATTTATACATTAAGGAAAAAGCTTCCTTTATTTTCACCCCCAATGTGCTATCATAGGACTTCTCCCAGACTCAGAGAGGCAACACACCATCCCGTGCTACACATGCACTGCCCCGGCGAGCACAGACAGGCTGGGAACCACCCACGCACTCACACACGGAAAAAATTAAACACAACAGAAACCCAGACGTGGGACAGCGTGCATTTCCCACCCACACCACTGCTCTCTGACTGCACAGCTCTGCCCCAGCTCCCACACCTTGGTGGGGTTCAAATCCAACACTCCTCAGGTGTGGGCAGAAGATTCCCACTCTCTCACCCCCTCCCATGGCACTGCCACTTCGGGGCCAGTCCCAGGGACATCCTGCTCCAGTTTGCCAAGGCTGGGAGGTGATACTGCTCAAGCTGTGTTAGTGACAGGGCCCAAGTGGCTCTAGCTTGCCACAGGGACCCACTTAGAGGCCATCAGAGATGTTCTACATTACCCTCTTCCTTACAGGAACTGATACAAACCCCAGTGTCACGAGGTCACCTGGGCAGCTTTGCCAAATTCATCTCAAACCTCCCCATTAAATGCTGGACACCTGAAGCACAAGCAATCTGAGGGCTGGCTGCACCACGAAGTTCCAAGAACTCAGGAGATGAAACCACCTTTGGCCTCAGTGAAACAGTTTTCAGTTGAGGAAAAAACACAGAGATAGAGCAACCCCTGTTTTAAACATCCTTCCAGTGCCACAGCAGGGGCCACAACCCCAGCTCCAAAGAGCCAGCACTCCGTGGATCCCTCAGCTGCACGGGCAGAGCAGGATGCGAGCAGCAAGAGCTGCAGATCTCAGAGCCCTGCCTTTCCTCACACCCTGCAACACGCAACCCTTGTCACCGGGACACCATGGACTGCAAACACGTGTGCCTTCGGAGTGGGAAAGCACATGGCTACTTGGGGTGCATGCAGGTTTTGACTTTTCAAGACAAGGGAAATTCAGCCTTAGGAGGAGCACAGGGACACAAGTATGGCAGCCAAGGGACATGGGAGGAGCACACATGCCTGGGAGCAGAAAGCCAGCGTGGGGTATCCGAATGCAAGGGTCTCCCAGGTGCCTCTGCTGACGCCAGGCAAAGGTCACAGCACAGCTCTAACTCAGACCTTGATTTCCCCTCCCTTCCACTACGCAGCTGACACAAGGAGCTAATAAAGATAAGGAATCACCTCTTCACTTGGACCAAGAGCAGTCTCTAGCGGTTCAGTGCCCTTGGAAGGGGAGCAGTGGTGCTGTAGTCGTGATGTTCATACCCTCAGAGGGGTTTGTGAGCCACCTGTGAGGAAAAGCGGGCGTGAGGAAAGATTCCACCTGCCCACACCACACCACAGGGTTGCAGATCAATGCTTAGAGCAGTAACTAATCCAAGGCAAAATGTTGTTAAGAGGACAAGAACCAAACCTTCCGGGAAGCAGCACTTTCAGCAGGTTCACTCCAATCCCAACACTCTCCCAGATCCAGGGCAGAGCCAGGTGCCCACCAGACTGCAAGTGCAAGTGTCAGGAAGCTTAAATCCTGCAGTGCTACTTCTACTCAGGTAGTTTCTGATATTATCCTGGTTTCTCCCAGCTAACAGATTTCTGAAGGGAGATTTCAGCTAATGGTGATCTGCAACAACTGAACCTCTGAAATATGAACAAAATCCATCACCCAATCCTTCCTCTGTTGGACACAAGGAACTCCCACTGTCCCCACGAGGTCCATCCATATGCACTCAGATACCAGTCCTTGGTTGCTGCAGCAAAGGATTCCCCCATTCAAAACCAGCCACAAAAACAGAAGCAGCCAAGAGCAGTGAGAGCAAAGCCATGCAGTGTGCAGCTCTGGCACAGGGAAAAGCCTTCACTGGGAAGACCTGAAGAAGGTAACGGGAGCTTTGCATATTCCTGTATCTTTGGCAGATGGCTGTTCCAGCCTGGTTCGTTTGGGCAGGATGGTGCTGCCAGGTTCACTCCCCTCTGTTTGTGGGGAGAGCACTTTGGAATAAATTCACCACAGTGCCTGAGACCAAGCTGCCTCCCCTCACACTGCACTTCCCAGTCCAGAACGGGAGAAAAACATGCTGGAGGAACAGCAGAGCAGCCCCAAAATCTTTTGCAATTCCTCCCCTAACATGAGCCCTGAGAGCCCACTCGGAGCCTCAGTGCAGCCCCAAGCCCAGACAAAGGCAGAAGAAGAGGAGGTAACAAAGGGACCCAGCTGATGGTGCCAACTCCTGCTCTGCGCTCCAGAACATATGGATCAGCCTCTAAGTTACACCTCAGCACAGGAGAAACAAATGCAAACTTATGCTCTGAAAGAGAGAGGAGAGACTCCAAATGAAAAGTACAGGATGTCTGTGAAGCTTTGCAACTACCAGCAGGTGAATTATAGCTACAGAGATTCCCCTTGGCACACAGCTCCAGGCACAGCTACCGCACACGAGAGTGAACAAAAACGGATTTTAAACTGCTAACCACACAGGACAGCTCAGGAACTTGAATAAATCAGTTTCTTATTAACATGGGTGTGTATTTGTGTACTTCATGTACAAGGGGGAAGGGAGATGAGTCCTCCACGTTATCCCAGAGTCTCCAACTCTGATACCGAGACCTGGCCATAGCGTGGTTCCCAACAACACGCAGGACAACTAACAGCAACACTCAAACCAAAAGGAAAAGAAGAAATAAAAGATTAAAAAGTCAATAACTAAAACAAGCAGATGCTGTTAAAAACGCAGTGCTGGGTGCAGACCCAACCTGGCATTAAAAAAGCCTGACAGAAGCAGTCCCTGCACAAACCCCAGCGGGTGCCGAGCCAGTCCCGTTCGGCAGCAAACCAGGACATTCTGGGAAAATGCACGCTGTCCCTTAGGAAAAAATAAAAAATAAACAAGAAACAAACAGAAATTAAACATTTGCTCAAACTACAACCGCTCTGTAGGCAAAATATTCTTTTTTAAAGATGGCTTTTAAATTTTCATTTTTAAACTTCTTTTTAAGCTACCTAATTACGTGTGAAGATGATTTCTAAAAACCCATAGTGTTGATGTCTCTTCTTCCTCATAGCATTTACACCACTCTGAAATCCAGCAGTCACACATGCATACTCAGGTTTTGGATTTTCCTCTGGAAACAGCTAGTCTTAAGTTACTGGGCTTTTGATTTTTCTTCTTTTCCAGAACACGGAGGCAGAGAAGGGGGGTCCACGTTGTGTCTGTCTGCCACATGAATCCCCCTCCCTTCCCCCAAAAGTCAGCTTTTTCTTAAATTCTCCTCTTGTCGATACCCGTTTTGTGCTTTTGTGTTTTAAGACTGTCCGAAGTGATAAGGACCGTGGAAACCCTGAAAGAAAGTTGGAGACATAATCAATTTTCAACAGGCAAGAAACAAAACGCTCAGCTCCAAAGAGTGCCCAGTCCGGCCCAGGGCTTCCCACCAACCCCATTGTGGCTCCAAGGACACTCCTAAACCACATGTTCCAGGGTTGGTTTCCCCAGAGAGGGCAGATGCCACCACTTACCTCTGTCAGGTGTTTCTTAGGCCAAGGCCACAAAATAACTTGTGTTTTCTACATCAGAATTCTCTATAGATGCTACAATGCCTGCAGGCCCAGCCCCTGCAGCCTCCCCAGTCTGTCCTACAGACATGGGGCTCTAACTGGGTAAGAGGCTTTGCCAGAAAAAAACCCAAGAAAAAAAACCCCACGTTCCCACAAGTGCCATTTGTGCCCTCTCAGGGTGACAATACACATTTGCCTCCAGTGAAATCAACCAGAGTATTTACCAAAACCCCCAAAACACTTCCTACAGAATCCATTTCCCTCCTTTATATCCTGAAGTGAGTCACCTAAATGTCAGATCTAGTCACAGGTCTCGAATTAACAGGAACTCCTTTTGTAACTTCTATTGTCTGGATCAGCTATCCGGGGTTTCATCAGGAAGCAGAAGAGAGACCAACAGGCAGCAAGAGATGCCCCAGCTCACATGGAGATGAAGTTTGTCAGCGATGAAGGTACAACCCCCACACAAAACCCATACACACTGAGGTCAGGAGGATGATTAGGCTAGAGAAAAACTTGTTACATCTCATGGCAGAGTTGGAAGACCATTATGCAAATCCTTCTAAACAAAGTCCAGCTCTTCCCAGCACACTCTGGGTAAGGTAGCAAGAGCTCAAACAGCCCAAACCATTCCTGCTCGGGCTGAACTGGAAGCTCTGACCTCAGTTTTCACCACTCTGCCTTTAAGAGGACAAATTTCCTAGGAAATACCATTTCCTGTGTGCTGTACAACTTCAAAACTGCCTCACTGCAGGAGCCAGGGCCATGGAGCCACGAGTAGGAACACAGACTGCATAAAGAATCAACGTCACTGGCAAACCCCAGGCTGGAGAGCTCTGCTGCAGATCTGACTAGGAAAGAAGTGCCATGAACAGTCTGTAATCTTGCTACAGCTGGAGAGAGAAAGTTCATTCTTGGGATATAATCAGGTGACAAATACAAGCAAATGGAAAAATGAAGCAGCTCTCTGCAGCTCTCAGAATCCAACCAAGAGGAGGATCAGCAGACAATTAACCAGGACATCTCCTGAACTGCGTGGGAAGTATGAAAGACTGGGAACGTGGAAATTGCTGTTTGCAGACAGAAATACACGCAAGTGACGGAAAAACAAACACGTTTCTACCCCAGGAATATGCTGCAGTGCCAGTTTGTAAAGCTTTTCAAAAGAGAACAGCCAGCGGATTCCAGCATGACAGTTCACCTCAGGAAGGAGATGCTCCCATCAAAATCCAGAGACTGAGATAGCCAACATTTCCAAAAATATGCTCACTGAAACATGGGGAAAGGGAGAAGCAAGAGAGAAACATTAAGATGGTGTGAGCAGGTGCACAAAAAAAGGACACAGAAGAAAAGCAATGTATAAGCAGGATCCCAAGCAGTCTCACCTCACAGGGATTAAGCTATTGTGCTTAGCACTCTGCAGAAGGAAAACAGGATTTGCTGCTGATTACCTGTACAGACACATTTGCCAGAATTTGCTTCATCTTCGAGCTACCTGCACACAAGGTTTTGTTTGAGGCACTGCCTGGCGAGTTCAGGAGGGGTTTAGCCATCCCCTGCTCCTCTGCTGGGGGCACCCTAGGAGTCCCTTACCCTGTGTGACCTCACAGGGGATACCAGGGGAAAAAAACATGGTGCTTGCTTTAATATGGGGGTTCCAGAATCATCCCCTCCATGTATAAGGAACTGACAGTCACCCTCAGTCTGACATCAGAGCAGCTCATTAGTGCTTTTGGATGCAGAAACCCTGTGAAGCTGGTTTGCAGGGAAACCCTCTGGCTCTCCACATCCTGGTTTCTGGAGCACCTAATTTAAAGCTACACAATTATGCTAACTGTGTCAGTCAAACCCAGAATTTAGCTCAGCACAGGACATTCTTCAGCATGTACAGCTCTGCACCACCTGCCACCCTGCACTAAACCCTGGAATGAGCTCCTCTGGCAGTGCCAGAGCAGTCCCACAATCCATGACCACGCTCAGCTCCTCCTGACGCAGGGAATTTCACCATGGATAAGCCCCAAATCTTTGCTTCCGGGACTGCCACTCTTCACTGCATTTCACCTACCCAAGATCCATTACTGCACCTGAGAACTTGGCAGAATTGAACCCCACTTGTCTCTTTAAGCCAAGTGAGAGCTGCTTTAGTGCAGACCCTAAGGGAATGACTCCCCCCTCCCATGTCCTGTGATATTCAGTCACCATGTACAATGTAAGGGTTTCATACCGGAAAACTTCAGTTACTGCTGCAATGCAAATACTAAACCCCTGTATGACATTTTCAAGCCTAATTATTCCCTTCTATGCAACATTTTACATCACAAACATGCAAAAATAATTCTGCAGACAATTGCAGTTTTTCCAAGTTGTTTCAATTGAAGGATTATTCCCACTATTTTTGGTGCATTCCCATCTATCCTCCAAGTGGGATCACTGTCTTTATGAAAAGCTCAGCTGCAGCTTTGCAAATTCACTTTCAGTTCTTCCAGAATGTTCCCCAGAAGTAACTGCTCACTTGCTGGTGGGAGCACTGGCTTTTTGCACAGACCAGTGTGTGAGAACACAGGACTGTGATTTTTCCAAGTGAAGACTCTGCATGACAACTACTGGTATAAATTATCATTTGACTCGTGCCTCTAGAAGGGAAGTGAGATGTTTTGGGAAGTTAAAACCCTTTGTGAATACTGAGCTCTGTAAACGGAGGCACCTGTGCTGGGAACAAAGTGAGGATTAAGCGAATCTGTCATAAACCATCACACACAGGCTTTCAGACAGCTCTTTATTTCACCTCTGTGACTGAGTCACCACCAATGCAGGTACACTTCCAGGGACAGGAGGTGGATGCACAGCTGCACAGCGATACAGGAGTCTCCCAGTGGACACTGACAGTGGCCCCAGCCCATGCTGCCCATCCCCATCCCCTCAGGCCACTCCTACCCCACACTGCTCCAACTTCGCTTACGTAAACTGAACACAAACAGAGAACAAAGCATCCAGCACTTGTGTTTTATTCCATGCATGCTGTGCAAACATGGCGTGGCTGGGAGACCACCAGGAAGTTCAGGACCTTCTGGGAGCAGGCACTGGCAGGGCTGGTTCAGGTGCCCGTGGGTGAGGAGGTGACAGGGCTCAGGCACCTGATTGGGTTCCCATGCACAACTCCCTGATGTGCAGGCAACTCTGTTGGAGGGCAATGGAGCAAAGCTGGGCTAAAATCAGATTATCTGGCACTTCCCACAGTCCAGAAGGACATGGATTTTGTGGATGAGCTGACATGCAGCACCCAAATGACCATTCTCTCAGCAGAGAGACAAACCAGCTCATGCCAGCCCAGCCCAGGCTGCAGTGCTGTGGGAGCAGCCACAGGAGCTCTGAGCCCAACATTCTCCCACTGTGTTTAAATGGATGTAACCACATGGTGACCAGCCCAGCGTGAAGCCCAGACACCAAGACTGAAGGAGCTTCTCTCCTCCATGGATACAAACATTTTTGGGGCATCCTCATGCACAGTTTGATGCCTAGTTTCCATTAAAAGTATTTCTGTCTAAAGTTTACAGAAGTACTCCAAAAATCTGCCAATTGGAGACCCTGGTTTGGGAGAAGCATGGCTCTAGAAGCAGCAGTAACATTTAAGCTCAGAGAGGGGAAGCCAGTTAAAGGCTCCAGGGATACAGGGTTGGTTTCCCCTTATGTACAGAAAGCTGCCAAGCAGCTCAGCTCCACACAGAACAGAGGGAGATGGGGAGCATAAACACAGCAGGGAAAAAGGAGTTCAGATTTTAAAGCTATGAACTCCAAATATGTTTCTATTTCACTGGAATTTGAAGAGCAGCACGAGCAAGGACCAGGACAGCCTGGCACCATTTGCTCTGGTGGGGACAATGCCCAGTGTCCTGTCTGGGCAAATCTTTGCAGAATCACAACTTCCATGTGCAGTTTTCTGCATGACATGGAGAGCAGTGATTCCTCAGTTGAACTGAGCAGCAGGTTTAGATACAGATCTGTGGATTTTACATAGAGATGACAAGTACAATCTAAGTGTCGAGGTATGGCTATTCACTTCTGATCTCCCAGACATGGAAACCTGTACATTTCTTTCCTCAGTTAAGCAATTAAACTCTGATTCCCAGGCACTGTAAGACTGGGTCTTGGCTTTTAATGGAAAAGAGAGAGCAGCAGTGACCATGCAGGGTTGCTATGAGACAGGAGTAAATAGGAGGAAGCTGTTATCAACCTCAGATCTCCAGAGAATCCAAAAAAGCGACTGGCAGAGAATAAAATATCCGTGCATGGGGATTTCTGGGCATCCTATCCTGCACTTAGGCACATCTTTACATCTAAGAACATGCAAAAACTCCACTGGGAACAGATTTAACAACAACATGCTTTAAGCAAAGCTCTGACAGGTCCTGGCCTGCAGCCTCCCCGCAGTGAGTGTGGAAGGTGGGCAGGGGGCCCCAAGGATTTGGGTGCCACAGCAGGAATAAAGGGCACACAGCTTGTTCCAGCCATGCCACAGGTTCACCCACTTACAGGGAATTCTGTGTCTGGTTTTGTTTGTTTTTTCCTAGGAAAGCTTGATCCACTGAGCAGGGCACCCAAACCACATACACTCTGCTGCTGTATAAAAGCATTTTGAATGTTTCCAGGTGTGAAATGCTGCTGTACTTGTCTAACCCAGCAGCAGATGGCACATCAGCGTTGCCACAATCCTGACTCCAATGGGGAGTTCTAGAGGACAAGTCACACCTGCTCAGTGCACCAGAGGGAGAACTAATTCCGACAAGGTCTGGCAGCTTTGAGTATGTTTTACACCTGCAGATGCCAGAAACTGCTCGTTTTATCTCAAAGATTTCATGGTCTCATGCACTGCATGACTGGGTGTCCCCAGTGCCTCTCAGCAGAGGAAGCCTCCACAGTCATCTGAGAAATATTTAAGGGGTTATTTTACTTCTAAATACAGGACACAGGCTCTTCTCAACATTTTAACTAAACCTGAACCATCTCCTTCGCTCACCACATGGCCTGTCAAACATGACTGGGGATTCCCTCCCTCTCCCAGGTACATGAAAGAAGACAAAAATATCAGAGGTCCTGCCGAAGATAAATAAAACCCAGGAATCCTGGAGTCTGTCCCACTGCCTAACCAACCCACAGTGCTCCTTTATCTGCTCTAGAACCTGAAGAAAAGCTCCTTTTTCCTCTGAATATTGATTCCACATCAATATTCAATCACAGGGCAGCAACTCCCAATGAAGTAGATCTCCTTCTCCTCTGCAGCAGCAGAGTACAGGTCAGATCCCCTGGGGATGTGGAGAAGATGGGTCAGGTAGAGCTTTTCCCAACAGGTACTGGAGCTCCATCTGTTCCTCAGGTAATTCAGTACTCCTGACATCACCTCTAATAACCCTTTTTCTGTTCCAGCAGCACCCCAGCTGGGCACACCATGCATACAAAGGGAAAAACCCAAATAAAACTGGATCTTCTTTTCCCAGAGGCCTGGCCAGGGATGGAGGGAATGTTCAGCTTGCCATTTCAAACCAGACCAGATGTTTAGGATGTCCAAATCCCTCAAACTTCTTAACTACAGAACCAGTACTGTACCAATATGAATACTGGATCTGTGGCAGAAAACTTCCTGCCTTGGGCAGGATGGGCAAGGCTGGAGCAGGATTCAAATCTTCAGACCTACCAGAAGAGCCTCCAAAGGATAGAATAATTTGTCTTAGTATGTCACGAACAAAAAGACCTGCAGTAGAGAGAAAACCACCCAAAACCACCCAGAAATCAAGTAGCTTTTCCACGTCCCCCATCTCCAACCAAAAAAGGACCATAAAGTTGTCCCTTCTGAAGCCAGGAAACAAAATGCCTGCTTTAATCTCAGGTAATCCACCTCAAATCCACCCAAGAATATTCTGTAAACACTAAAAGAAACAAACAACAAACAACCCCAGAACAAAACAACCAGGAAAAAGGGGAGGAAAGGTCACTTGCCCTACATTTGGGGTTAGATTATAACTGCCCCTGGTTCTTCAGAGCATGGAACTCTGGGTTTCCAGCTAAACCAGCTCACTTCAACCTAGTGACACCTCTCAGGTGGTGCTTCACGCTTCTGTTGGCTTCTCTCCCACAGCACAGCTGCTCCTTGCCACGGTTCCTCACACCCACGTTCTTTGAAGTCAGTCCCAGCCTGGCCCCTCGGGGAGCACCACGACCCCACCACGCAGCAGCACTGCCACTTCAGGCAGTGTTTCACTGTCAGGTAATCATTTCCCAAGCCATCCACTCCACTGTTATGAACAGAGCGTGGCAGCAGGAGCCAGCCCAGTGATGGTGTTTGGGACCACTAAGGGGGGGCACTCAGGCTCACCCCTGTGTGCCAGCCATAAAAAATGCACAGCCTTGGGGAAAAGGTCACTAAAGAGAGATCCACTGGCACAGGACAGGCAGGTCATCCAGGGAGGAACTAAAGTGCTGTAGGTGAACTAACATTAGGGCTTTATTAAGTCATTCAGCAACCAAGTGTTATTGTCCTACACAGCCTGCTCAAAGTACAGTAAAGCATTTTTAAAGGATTTTAAAAATCAAACTAGTTTGACATACGACAGTACACACCTACACATACTGCTGCATTAACAGGTGGATTCTGAATTGTAAATAATCCTGCAATTTATTTTTCACACACAAGCAAATAAAAACAGTCAAAATATCACTCAGACTCATATAGCATCCACCAAGCAAGCTTTTGAGAGAGATTTAAAGTAAAGATAATTTAAAAGTCACCTACAATTATGAACAAGACAAGGACACAGACAGGAACAGTCCTTTGATTGACTGTTCCTGCAGGCAGCTTCTGGGATCAAATGGTGAGCTCTGTATTCTCTCCACACCAGCTAAAAAGAAGTTATCTGGCTAATCTGAAGTTTGAGGGTGTGGTTATTTGTCCTCTGTTCAAAATTATGTCAAACTCAGGACACATCTAGAGAGATATTTTGACTTATTTGCACACGCAACCGGAGCAGGCTCCGGCCACTTGCGGTTACAGCACCCAAACAAAGTTATATAAATTTTAAGAAGGACTTGAAGCAAAAACAAAAAGGTGGATCTGGTAGAGTCTATCAGAGGCAAAAAATATTTTAATATAACATGAGGAGTTGGCAGAGTCAGACAGTCAAATTCAGAACCTTCCTTAGCAGGTCTGGCAGAAGCAGAAGGAAAGGGCTTTGCAGTTTGGAAGGAAGAGCAATTACACACCTGCCAGGCTCCTCCCCTACCCGTTCTCCTGCTCGCCCAGGGCACCTACCTTACTGTACGTCACTACCGACAAGTTGTTCGAGTGACTGCTGGGGGAGAGATTTACAGAGTTTTGTGACAGTCCATTCTGATCTTGTTCGATTTGGTCAGGAGCAGGCCCCCATGTGTTTTTGCTGATTGTGCCTAGCTCGGAACCCCCAGGGTCTTTTAGGTTGTTTTCATCTGGTTGCCTGTTCTTCTGTGGAGAGGCGAACGGGTTAAAGTTTCCTTCTACCTTGCGATGCGGCTGCGTGTTGAACTCTGTTTCAAAGGATGACAGCTGCTGTGTGACACCCAGAAGTCCTCCAACTTCTACACTGAGGATCACCCAGATGACATCTGTGGAAAGACACACGTTTGGGTTGTTACTAGATGGGAGTTTATGAAGAAGCAGAAGAAGGAGCAAATGAATTCCATCTTTTACACCAGCAAGAAAAAGACTTATTGCTTAAAGCACATTTTTCCCAGTTTAACAGGGCTGGGATCAACAGTTTGAATTTTAGGAACCAATTGAGGACAGTGGGATTTTACCTTGGGGGCACATGACTTGCTTAGGGAACCCTGCACCCTGCCAGGGCTGAGACCCTCCAGTACACACCACTAATCCCCCTGTGCCCACAACGCCCCACTGATCCCTGTAAACACACACACACACAAACACTCACCCCCCACCACTGACCCCACTACACACACACTACTGATCCTTGTACACACCACTGACTCCTCCTGCACACGCACACACGCCACTGACCCCACTGATCCCCCCCACCCCCCATACACGTCCCCACAAAGGCAGCTCCGGAGCGGCCCCGCAGCGCCCTCTGCCGCCTTCTCACGGCCTTGCGGCTCCGGTGCCGCTCTGGGCGGGCACCACCAGGCCCCCAACCCCAGGCTGGGACAGACGCCTGGGTCCCGGGATTACCGGGCCGGACCTGGGGGCAGCCGACAGCAAAGCCACCAGCTCGGCTGCAGGGCAAGAGTCCCTCGGACTCGGAGCTTGGTGGCCAAAGGGGTTCAATCTTCAGGTCATGTTCAGGCAAAAATGACAACTTCAGGCAGTGCTGGGACATCTCCCACAGTCCGGGACTGGGAACCGTCCAGAAACCCTTGGCTTTGTGAGCACATGGGACCAGCAATGCAAGCTGGACAGGCTGTCCCACCTGCATGGGGATATCCCTGCCCATCCCTCGGGGACACACTGCATCCTCTCCAGACACTGCAGAGCCATGTGGCAGTGCCAGTGCTGCCAGCAGCCCCCTCCTTCTGGGCACTGGTATTTTTGCCTCCGTGTGCCAACACCTCTCACTCAAACCCTGAAACTTGGGATACTCCCAACTGCCAACAGAGACACAAAGATGTTCTCAGTGTAAACTAAAGCTGGCAGAAAAGGGTGGGAAGGCTGCACTGAAGGCAGATGTTTGAGGCCCTGGCTGAAGCACCAGGCAAAATAGGCAAATGTATTCTTTAAGCAGAGAAACAGCTCACAGGCAATGCACTGAATCACTGCATTAAACCTTAGGCATTAACTTCTCACATGAGGTTTTCACTACTACTTTATGCTCATATACAGTTCACAATGTTAAGCAGTGGAAAACAGGGAAAGAATCTCGACAAGGACAGACTGGGAATGAGTCTCCAGGAGAGCTGTGCGCATTCCTTTGTTTTCCAGAGTTTTATGTAATCTGTAATTTTTCCAGTGCTCAGAAAACACTGACCAAGACAACAAAGCAGGTCTCTTGATATGTTTTCCTCCACGCCATGTTCTATATTTAGGCCCAGGGCTGGCAGACCTCTGCCCTCCTGCTCTGTTATCGGCCCATGCTGTCCGTGCTGTCCCCAGTGGGAATGTGTGCTGGCAAAGTGGGCTCTGCTCACCTCCGTAGTAGAGTCCTGTGGCAGTGCACATCCGCCACTGTCCCTGATACATTCCGGCGGTGCTGGGGCTGCACATCTGCACGCTGACATCGGCCATCTCCTGCGGCTCCAGGGACCTCACCATCACCATGTTCACGTGGCCAAACTGGTCTCCACCGACATACTTCAGGCAAACCCCTGGGGGCCACGCCTCCGTCCCTGGGATTAGACAGAAGTGGGAATTACTGACAGTGCACCAGGAAAAGCTTTGTCTGTTTGTGTAAGACTGGATGAAACATGCTTGTTGAAACAGTTGTGCAATTGTTGGATGGTCAAAGGAAACCAAGATACACAGGACGGAGCAGCAGTGGATGCTGAGGAAGCCTGGTTTTCAGAGCATGCTTAACTGGTGCATTTAGGGACCAGCAGAACCACTGATATGCCTATTTGAGTAATCTCTATGCCTTTGTTACACAAAAGAAATTCCACAGTCACAATGTAACAGTGGCAAAAAAAAAAAAAATAGAACCTACACACACCTCCCCTTCCCCGGAGGCAGAGACAAGGGCAGGGCTGTGTTGTGCGTCCCCATTTCTGCCTCCCTCCATGAAGCTCCTGAACCATGCCACATCAAATACCTGTGATTTGTACAAAGTGTTGGCAACATTTCCTTTCAGGGATTCATTTCTTTCCTAGCCTGTTAGGAGTCTCAAGAGGAACTCATAGTTTGAGCTGTAACTTAAATGCCAGCACTATTTCCTAAATGGATTTCTTTCTCTCCTTGCACCGACCCTTTTCTCAGGCTTGTGCAAAGGTGGGGAAGGGTTGTGAATACACCATTTAGCTGTGGAGATCGATGTTTAGACTGCGGACACTGGGACTGACAGCGTGACCTGGCAATCAGAGAGACAGAAAACAGCTCCTGCATGCAGGCACAGCTGCCAAAGATAACAAGTGCTGGGGGAGACAGAAAGAAAAAGTGCTTCTGAGACTCATGAACAATCAGTTTAGCACAATTTTCTTTTGCTTCTTCCCAGTCACGTGACATGACTAAGCCAACGAGCGAGAACACCTCCTGCTCAGCTGAGGCTGACGGAAATGGCTACGGAAAGCCTGAACCATCACGAAGCTTGGAACTGCTCCGTCTGGACCGAGGCGATCATGCTGGAGGCTGCTCTGACCTCACATTACCTCAAGGAGCATCCTTTGCAACAGCTTGCCTGCTGATTTAATCCCTGTGGATACTCCAGTGAAGACATGGCGAGGAGTGGTTTTCTTGTCAAGTCCTTATTTGTGGAATTCACAACCTCACAGGGAGAGCAGGATGTGCACGGGTGCAGCGGGATGTTCAGCGTGGGGGAGGTACCAGTACAGCTGGAAAGGTGCTGAGAGGGCAGGGCTCTGAAACAGGAGCTGGGTGTCTGGCTGACCTCAGCCTGGGCCGTGGGGCACTTGAGCATGAAGTCTCATCTGCAGAGGTTGGCAGCCCAGCAACATGGTCTAGTTTAAATTATTTATGTGATTTTTATCAGGTGTAATGGCTTTAGGCTTGCAAGGTGCCTAGAACGCAGCAACTGGTAAGCCTCATAAAATGAAATTATGATTATGTCATTCTATTTCAGTATACTCATCTCTCAGGAGATGGTAAATTGCAGAGAGTGTCCTGCAGAGCCAGCAGCAGCTGGGGGCAGAGTGGGGAGAGGAAGCCAGGCTGTTAAATCCTACTGCTCTTCCAGCAATGGTTCTACTGCACAAACTGCTCTTTTGGCAGACATGGCAACACCGTCCTGCAGGTACCAGAGCAGGGCATTGCTTTTTACTGACACGTATGAGAAGCTGACTGAACAGAGCTCACAGCTCACACGCCTCAAACTGACAATCTCTGTGCTCTGCCTGTCACACTCATCAGACCTGCAATGCTCCAGTGACACACGCCTCAGGTATTATGTGTTCTAGAACTGAAGTCATGTAATCAAGGACTCCTGTAGAGCTGTTAAAAACCTTGGCACTGCTTCAGTTATCTACCTAACAAGTAGATATTATCGGAAACACTACAGCCCTTTGATACTATACCTTAATTAAACCAAAGAATGGTTTTCAAATGCTGCAGGCCTCCTCACACTGCAGAGTCATAACTAGCATGTGAAGCTGCACTTCACTAACCCTCAGCAGCGTGGCTGCACCAAGCCCTGGCCTTCAGCACCACCGTTAGGGCACGGATGGATGGTCTGATGAGCCAGGTTCAAACGCCACAGAAGCCAAAACATGTCGGCCTCGCCAGGAAATGCTAAGTCAAGATGAGCTCCTGTCACTCATTTTAAAAGGCCCAGGATTTCAAAAGGTGAAGCATTCCAAGCACAATGAAACATCCCCTGAACTAGGATGCTAAATTAAGGCTGAATTAAGGCTGTATCCGGGAAATGGCACATCAGAGGAACAAGGAAGGGAGGAGTCAGAAGGGCCCAAGATAGAGGTGTAGTCATAACACACATATCTCATAAATTGAGATACTAAGAGTGGAGAAACAAGATCTGTCACACTTACTAGATTTTTAAGAGCTGTATTTGGGACAGTTATAAAAAAATTCCCAGTCAACTTCTCACAGTACTGGAGTTTAAGCAAGTTCCTCATGTCACCCTTCCATTGTACTTTCAAACAAAAGGAGGCAGAAAAAGTACACTGAAATATTAAACCCTTCCTCTAGAACACATTCTCTATAAATCAGTGTTCCTAAACATCCCCCCAGATGAAATAACCTTAGAATTTTAGTGTGGTTTTAGTCTCTGCCATGCTTGGATATTCAGTCCAAGTACTGCAGCTATTCACAAGCAGAAATACTGAGAGCTGAACCTGGCTTGTGATGACTCCTAACATCACACCTCGGTGTGAGATTGTTCTCCCTCACACAAGTACAAGCAGGTCAATTAAATTCAGACACAGTTCTACATGTTCGTGCAAGATCCTGTCACCACACTGTTGAGGACAAGGGATTCCTTCACATCCATAGATCTAATGTTCCTCTCTGACTGTATCCCAGCAGATCAAGCACTGGGAATGCACTCTGCCCAACCTCACTTCCTGAATCCCAGTCACTGCTTTGACTTATTTCAAACTGGAATGTGGTCTCTCTAGCCCTGCATCCTTTCAGAACATGAAAAGGCAATTCTACCAGAAGTGGACCTGCCACATGACCCTTGTGTCACTGCCTCCTTTGTCTACAAGTTTCCTAGAGTTTGTTTGTGCGGTGGCACGAGGAACAAGACTGGTGACCTCACCGAGCTGCACATCACACCACAAAATCTTTGTGCCAACCCAAGAAGGGGAACTTGCATGGGCTGGCAGCACCTCAGGGTGGCTCCAACCCAGGTGAGTGCACTGAGCCTCCTGCCTCAAGCCAGCATCCCTCCCATTGGATCCCAGCACCTGCTGCGTGGGGTTTGCTGCAGTCCAAAGGCCTCACCTGTATTCTGTATCCTCCACGTTTTTGTAAACTGGGTATCAGGAGGGATGGACTCTCCCTCACCTATGGTGACATCTTCCACAAACGACATGGAGGGGACATTGATATTTGGACTCTCAAAATCATAGTAGGCTCCGATGGCAGCTTGTAGATTCCTGGAAAGGAAAAAAGCATGTTACAACCTAAAGAACAGGTGGGCCAGGCCCTTTGAACAGGTCATATGTCATCCTAAACAATTCAGCAAAAACATCCAGACTGTAAAAGCTCTGCTGCTCATGTTTTTTAAAAGCTTTTATCTCTATCGCATGTGGATTCTCCAAGATAACAGAGCCCAAAATACAGCATTTTTTCTTGCCAGGGACACTGGCTTAGGTCACTTCTCTACTCTGCTTTTATTTTCCCTGGAAATCTTGGAACTTGTAAGTCTTGGAGACTTCTATTCCAATAGTTCTTTATGAAACTTGCTGAACAGTTCAGGAGACACCAAGAGAAGAGCTATACCACAGGAGGCACACATGGGACAGTTTCTCCACAAAAGTCTTATTACCTCAGCTAATTTCAGAAGGACCAAACCTCTCCATTTTATTTTGGCACACAAGGTCCAAAAGGACCACAAGAGGAACAAAACATGAAGAACACTCTTCTGATAACTCTCAGGGCCAAAGGGCACCAGTAGCTACAGATAATAACTCCAGCCTTGCTGTTTTTGAAACATACCATCAGGTACAAACTGTTTATTCATCAATTAAGTGCCTGTTCTGCTCTGGGTAGTCACAACTCACAGGAACTTACAAACCACCTGAGTCAAAAGTTCTCACTGAATAAAGATAAATGACAGTGCAAGTCTGTGATATATTAAGGACATTCAGAAAGCCACAATGCTATTGATTCCTGAGCCACGGTGTAGCTACAACTCCTGATAATTAATGTGAGAAGAGGAACAGTCAGGCAGGAAGAGGATTCATGAGCCTTAGCTCAGTTCCACGATATACTATTAAGTCATTACGTAAGTGTTTGGCAAGTCATGTAATTCCTCTGTTTATACATGTCTGAGAGGTTGTGGCCCTAATTTGCATGTTGTGAGTGGGTGCTGTGAGAATGGAGACAAGTAAAATCCCCCCAAACGCAATGGACGTAACAACTGCTTTTTTTATTCATGATTACAGAAATCTGTGTTGCTTTATTGAGAGGGCAGAAAAAAAAAAAACGAAACCAAGACTTCAGGAACTGGGAACTACCACCTAAACCAAAGCCTTGCAGAAGCTGCTCTGTGTGGGCACAGCGACATATTGAGGGGCTGGATAGTGGTGGGGTGTCATGTGTCCGAGTCAGAGAGCCAAGGTGAAAGCAAGAGAAACATTTGCACTGTGACCCTGAGCAAGAGCAAACACAGGGCTTGTGGGGCTGCTTGCCAGCTGGAAAGAGGCTTGAAACAGTGAGTAAAGAAACTGCCTCCTGTTCAATTCCTACAGTGTTCATGGCAAAAAACACTCAAATCAGACATTCTGGATAAAATCTGAACTGCATAGGAGCAGTGTTACTTTCTCCTCACAGAAAGCTCAGGGGACCCAAAGTACAGCAGCTGACTGGGGGGCAACAGCAGGGAGTAGACCCGCACTGCAAGACGACCCAAACACCCATCAGTATGGCAATCAATCCATCAATCACAGCACCAGCAGATAATCACTGTCTGAGTCACAGGAGTTCCTGATATTCTGCTAAGGAGGCACTGGAGCAATGTCCTGCATGACATGGCCACAGGGATCGATCAGCAATTCAGCAACCCCAGCCTCACAGGCAGACCTTTGCCATCCATGCCGGGCGGACTTTGGTCCAACACAGGAACCACCCAGTCCCATGCCGTGGCCAGAACTCTGAATTCCAGAGCAGAAACCATTATTCAGCCTGAGGCGTTTTCTACTTAGGAGTGTCAGGGCTCTATTTAATCCCGCCAGCTCAGTCAAATGCTGCGGGAAGGGGCCATGTCACATTAGCCAGTAAACAGAGACAAATGCTCAGTTTTACGTCACCAACCGCCTGTTGCTTATACACTGCACAAGATTTACATAACTCACACCAGGGCTGTGCCAAGAGACTCCTGCTCGCTCACCCAGCTAACACCATGAGCTGGAGCTTAGTTTGCACTAGGATTTCTTCCTGTAGTACAGCAATCCAAGGCAAAAGGTATTGTAGGAGATACAAAAGACAGCAATGCAGCTCTTTCTCTTCCTAATCCACTACTACATAACTAGATTTTCAGACGGACCACAACATCTTGTGAGTGATGGTTCTGGAATCAGTGGTACTGACGTTTTATTGACATTGAGAGGAAAATATAAAAGCTCTGAGGGGCAGATTTCTACTGCAACTCTTTGTGAGGCAGCCTGGCTGTGTTTGTTTGCTGGGCTGCAAACAGGCCCCAGAAGGTAGTGGGCTATTTGTGCACATAGGCCTGGGGCCAGCACTCCCATCCCGGGGTCATATTTCAGTGTGCTTTGCCATTGGAAAACAACAACACTCCTCTGCAGCATCGAGTTAAAAACTAACTAAAGAACAACACATGCTGGAAACAGATTTGCCCCCGTTTGTGATCAGATATTCCCAAACCCACCTCCCCAGTCCCACTGTATGATCTCTGTGGTGGGGGGTGTTTGGGGTCACCCCTTCTATGTGTTTCAATGCTTCTTGGACTTCCCAGCAGAGAACTAAAAAGAAGCTTCCAGAAACCAAAGAGAAATTCACAGTGGCAAAAGCCAAAGTCAGGATGACAAAGCAAATCTGCCTTGAGTTCACATTCTTTGACACAGACAACCCCAGGAGATAGGAATGGAGTGGCAGTGGCCACACTCTGTGCCAGAGACACCCCCAGCTCACACCTCAGTCGTGTTCTTGGCTCGCAGAACCACTGCTGGCTCTGTCCCACTCCTCCCAAGAGACAGTGCTCCCCCTCCTCCCTTGCCCAAAACCCCCAAGATCAGCTGGAGGGCAGCACTCCGGGGAAAATGCCACTTGCAGAGGTGAACTCTCTGCAGCCTGGTGATGTGCAGGCAGCTGAGCCCAAGCAGCACACCCTGCCACTCACCCTTCTGCCACAGGCACAGCATCAGTGCAGCTCACAACCAAATGTGACCCTAATGACAGAGATGTATTTGGGAAAACACACTCAAGGCCCTGAAATCTGTCTATTTTTAAATCCATATTTGGGGTTTTTTTAGGTCTTTACCCTTGTGCGCAGCTGTAATTGCATAGCCCCAGCTGTAGACACTGCAGGGACAGACACAAGGGTCAGCCCTCAGAGGGTCCAGTTATCAACTGAAGGCTTCTGCTTACACATCCCTACCTGCTTGATTTCACTCCTCGGTGTGACTTACACCACACTACTTAATCTACCCTCTGCTCTCTGCCATAGGAGATAAATTACTATTATAAACCAAACAACTCTGCAAATCCAGCCAGTGTAATTGACATGATTGAGCTCTCCTAATTACAGGGGTGTCCACGCCGCTCTTTCTTCACAGCGCCCTCCAGGTCTCAGGACCTCCTTACGTTCCTGAAATTAAGCAATTTTTCCATTTTTAGAGCAGTCCTGGACCACAGCAGTTTGGAGCCCTGCCACACTTACAGAGCAGGTCTGACAGGATCCAAGCCCTAACTCCCGGTAAAAGCCTGCAGTCACAAGTCACCCCAGTGATGGGGTGAGTCCAGGAGTCAGCACTGTGCTCAATTTTAGTCCTAAGAGCAAGATTTCAGAAAGAGAGAGAGGAGTAGGAAGCAAATACAGGTTGTAGCTCCACATCATCAACCAAATCCACTCTAACGCTGGGCATCCCACTCCTTCCTCTCCAAGGGCATCCCATGACTCTTGGGTGTCAAGTGCTTTTCCCACACAACACCAAAGCGTTCCTTTTCAGATCAATCCTTTTTCTCTGCTGCTTCATTTCAAGCCTCGGGAACAAAATTACAATAGTCAAGTTAAAACCTTCTCTGCTAATAGCTCTGGAGACATCCCTTAACAACTCTTAAGTGTTAGCAACAAGGTGGCTCATCTTGAGCCCTTCTCTCCCTTCCCTGTTTTTTCCAGACAGCCTTTTGTTATGTTAAACCATTATATTTAGGCATTAATTACTTAAAGTAATTCAGTGTTCAAAATTAAAGGAAACTCTTCCAAATCAGTTTGCAAACTTGAGGCCTCCTCACACAACTTCCTTGTCCTGCAAACAACCAGGAGTATGCAGGTAAATGGAAATAGTTTTTTGATTAATTGTATCAGATTTTTCTTAGGAGACTGAAGACACTGAAGCATTAAGGCTGCTGAGGTCTCAAGCAAAGCAGGGCACGGGCCCAAGATCCTCTGCTCCCCAGAACACAGGGAATTCTTTCAGCATAGAGAAATTTAGTATCTCTGAAGAAAAGCAATACAAGCGGGTGCTTCGAACATACAAGACAAGGGACATTAGAATTTGAACTATAAATGTTACAGGAATCTGCAAGCTTTAATTTATTGTCAAATTCCTTGATGAGAGAGCCAAAGAAAAAATGCAATTTTTTTAAAGAACAGATTTTTTGGGGGTAAAAATTCAAATCAAATCACAGCTTAAGCTCAAAATCCAACCTGCACATTTCCCTCTCTCTGGCTCCTGCCCATACCCACAGCACAAAACCCACCATGGCCCACTCCTGGGGAACACTGTAGGGCTCTGGTTCTCCTGAGCTGTTGGAGAACACAACGGACAGAATGCTCCCCTGCAACACCCAAAGCAGATGGGATTTCAGATGGGATGCAGCCCTTAGGTCATGCAGAGACAGCCAGCAATGTTTCTTAGGCAACAAATGGACTTGGTCACTGTAAGGAAAGTGCCAAGGTCTGTCCCGTGGACGGCGGGAGGAGCCAGCCAGGTGCCTGGGCTGGGAGGTGTGTTTCTCTATATGCCCTCAGCACTCACAGGGTGCAGTGTTTTGTCATAAGCCAAGCAATTCAGGTGACATCTTCTGGAAATATGCAATGCAGAGACACTGGGCAGTGCTAAACAGCACAATAAAATCTCCAGCACAGAACACGTGATGTAGGACACCTCAGACTCCTGTAACTCAGGTCTCCACCTTCTCCACCTCCACAGACCTCCTCTCGCTCTCCAAATGCAGTGTGTAACCAGGCACCACAGCACCCCATAAGGTGTCTATTGTTAAAAAACAGAAAGAATAGTGCAGCAGGTGGACAGTTTCTCACTCCTAAATAATGGAACTTCTCTACAAAATACAGAGGGGAGAGACTAAAAATGCATAGGGAGACATCCAAGTGAGACAATCTGTTTGTCGCTTAGTTTCCACATTAGTTGGATGTTCTTTGCCCCAGCTCTTGGGGACCTGGATTGTTGATACTCCAGGCTGGGACAGCTCTAACAGTTTCTATCGCTCCAGAAGTAGGAGATGCCTCACTCCAAGCCTTGGAAAAGGCCAAAGGGGGTGGGGGAAGAGACATGCACATCATGCTGCAGGGAAGCACTTCTACCTGGAGCTTTCAATTCAAACGTTCAATAGGGATGACACATAGCAATTAAGTGCAAAGTCTCAAGATGTTTTGAAGGCTTGGAATTTTAATCAGTGAATATCTTTCAACAGACATAATTTCAGAAAGCAAAATTTCTGTGTCAGTTTTCTTCGTTCTTGACCCCTATTACATAAAGTTACACTAAATTCTACGTATTAAGTTGAGAAACTACCTTAAAAGATGTCTGGTGATGCAAAAGGACCATTGAGGGAAGCTGAAAGCTTTAAGCTGAAGGAAGGAGGGGGAAAGAGCTGGCTAATTTAAAGCTTATGTATTTTTTCACATGAAGACACAGAAAAATATTTCATTGTCTTAGCTGAAAGCAGCAGCTCCACATACAGGCAGGGTGTTCTAAGAAGAAGAAAGAAACCTGTGGTCACAGAAGCAATGTGTCTTTCCTATGCAGGGGCAGCACGAGGAGAGAAACTGAGAGCCCACAGGAGAGGCACAGCCTCTTCAGAGCACCAAACCATCAAAGGAACTCACTTTCCCTGAGCGGCTTTAATGTGCACAGAAACACCCACAGCAGCTGCTGAAACCATGAGATACCTGCACAGGGCCGAGCACATCACCTGAGCACAGTAAAACACCTGAGCACAACCACCTGCCCAACAGTAGCAGTACCACAATGATGGTGCTACAAGCAGGAGCCCACAGAACCATCCCCAGCAGCTGAGCCCTCCCAAAGCAGATGGTCCCAGCAGCTTTAAGCAGGGGGTAAAATATCCCAAGAATGTCCCAGCAGGAGCTGCCACTGAAAACAGGCAACAGCTCTTCCCAGTGGAAAGCCACTGAGAGCTGCCAGTACACAGGAGATTCTGTAACTGCCAATTCCTCAGTACAAACTATGTCACCAATCTATAATTGTCCGCAGGAAAGTGAAGGGGGATTAGGCTACAGAAACTGTCTGAGAACAAGTTGGGGCATGTAAGGCAGAGTCCAGCTGGACCAAAATTATATTGTACCCAATTCCCAATTCTGCTACAGTTACCTGCTTATGCTTCCATGCCACAGGCACCAAATTTTTAAATGCTTTGTACCTCGGAGCACAATTATAGTATGTTCCACAGTTATAAATATAATTTCTTTAAAGTCTAGATTTCATTCAAAATAATCAGGTCAAACACTTGAGTTGGTCTGGAAAAGAGGTGTGGGTTTGGTTTTTTATGCACTAGATAAAGGCTTCCAAGAAAATATTTTTAAATTGTTTAATTCTGTAATGTTGTTATTTTTAGTAGCATTAGAAGACAGCTGTGGACACAGAGAGGCAGCAGTCTGCGATGGTTCACAGGCACTAAAACATATCCAGTACATTTCAAGTGAGCCACAACAGACCAAACAGTTTAAAAGCTCTTTTCCCTCCCCAACCCAAGGGTGTAAATGACCCCACACCCGCCACAATCCGCAGAGCTCCCCAGACTGTCCTAACATCCTGGCGACAGCACATCAGCAACCACCAGATCTGCTTCTGGGGTGCCACTTCTGCCCGTGAGGACAGCGTGTCACCAATTGGGTTAGAGTAAAATGGACACCAAGTCCAAAGCCTCAGCTTCCCTCTTCCCTACTAAAGCTTATCAACACCCAATCAATGTTTTGAGGCAACCCTTCTCACCAGATTTGGCCCAGCTGGTCACCATAAACAAATATTAACCTGGCCAGAGTCACACCAAGACAGAGATTGCTCAACCAATGTGTACTGAGTCACAGAAAGAACATGAGACTCTGGTCTCTATCACCTGATAAGGATGACTGCAAGCAAAGGAACAGGAACTCCCACCCACTGCTGTCACTGCCCCATGGATGCTGGGTGAGGAATGAAAACCCACAGGAATCCCCAGGGGAGGATGATTTATTTGGAAAATCAGGTCTCTGTTTCCTGCTTCCTCCATGACATGAGGATTCTCCACCAAAGGGAAGGGGTGTCAGAGCTCGAGGTCTATACAGAGCAGAGGGGAAGTTTTCCTCATGTTTGTCCGAACATGGATTCAGTCTGAAGAGAAACCCAAGCGTCTGTTCTCAGAGGACACCTGCATGCTGCAGGTGTCTGCTAACACCTGAGGTTAAAAATCAGGAGCAGTGCTCCTGTGAGCCACTGTGTGAGTAAATCCTCCTGACCAGGTCTGTTCTGTTAAATTCTGAGTGTCCTAACTTCTTACACAAATATACCTCAAGTATTTCTCTGAGTAGTACCTACACTTAATATAAATAATGGGAAAAGCAATTAAACCTCTGTGAGTTAAACCATGTCTTTAGGCCCCCAATCAAGTACATCCACTTCTGGGCAATGCAGTTGTTTCACTGGATATAAAGAATTTGTGAACAGCCCACTCACAGGGATGGAAATGTGAACCTATAAGGCAATTTTAGCACAGAACTGCCCCACACCTGACACAAAACAGAAAAAGGTTTTACTGCAGATTTCTGCAGAATTTTCAGAGATAAACTTATCTTCATGCAAAACATCACCCTGGGAGTACTAGTTAAACCATGACACAGCTACAAATTCTCCTAAACAGATGAGAAAAACACAAGGATCTCCAAAGGAGACCTGACAACCTTACAAATAATGACCTTTTTCACCTAAAGCTGAATCCAAAAAGCTTTGTTACAATAATGCTTTCCTTTCCCCACACACAATGGAAACCATCATTATCTGACACATTTCAATTAAATATCACACCTACTGCTCTAATAAAAATTCAGCTTTCTAAACAAAAGCTAAAAAGAGAATGTAAAGAAATATTACATGTAAATTACTGAAATATAAATTAGTTCTTCCAAACTGGGAATCTCTGAGCCAACTGCACTAAAATATGGATTTTAAATCCATAGCTACTTCAAACTAATTCACTTTCTCACGGAATTAAAGCAGCTCCAAGCCTCTCACCCACAAAGCTGGCACACACTCCAATGACAAGAAAATCATTCCTTTTTCTTCTCCCAATACAGTTTCCACACCAGCTTTAGAGGAATCCAATGACTTTTATGGAGTTCCAGGAGCTCCTTGTGAAGGCAGGCCAAGGCCAAAGGGGTTCAAACTCGCTTCTGCCCATCTCACAGATCACCGTGGAGCTGCAGGCAGCACGTGGGACTTCACTGCACCACAAAAATCCCTCCCGCGAGCCCCTTCCCTCCCACCTGTGGTGGGGCCCAACACATGGAGGGGAGCAGAACCAAGGTAACCGAGGGGGATTTGATTCTGGATGTAACAGCAGCAAAACATCCTCCCCACTCTGCTGCCCAGGGTCTCCTCCAGAGAAAGAAAGGTTTTGGCGCCGAAAAAGTTCACTTTGGTTCTGCTTTTTGAACAAAGAAGTTCACTTTTGGTTTCAGGCCGAAAGCGAAAGCTCAGCCTCTCCCTCTGCAGCCTCTCTGAATGGAAAATAAATAACTAAATGGTAAAGCAGGGAAGTGTGTGCTGCTGTTGGGAACATACAGCCAGGATCTCGGGAATCGGATTTATGCAGCAAGAAGGCAAGAAGTCAGGACAGAACTCTAGGAAAGTGTTTAATAAATACCAGGGAAAGACAAAGGGCTTAACCTGTATTTCCTGCAGATCAAGGAACAGCCTCAGAAACTTTGGATGCATATGTTCAACCCAAAGCGTTTTTGCAGCACTTAATAAAACCAGCTGGCAGTTCCTTAGCACTGCCCAAGCCTGATAGAGGTCTAAAAGGGTACTGGGCATTCCTGGGAACTGGAGAAGTGGACACAGACTTTTAGAGGCTACTTACAGTTATTTCTCCCCAGTCAGCCACTAATTTTTTCCCCCAGGTTGGCCAAACAAGCTATTTAAAAATAATTCCTTTATTTGAGCAGTACAGCTAATTCACTGTAAATCTGCAATTTACAGACCACAATTACTAATGATGCTGTTGGAAATGGTCTTTCGAAGCACATTAAGCTCTGAGCGTTCCCTACAGTACATGAAAGACACAAAGTGGGGAAAGAACTGCGGGTCTGGAGACGACAGTTATTGCCAAAAAGCAGCTTTCACACCTGGGAACGAGTTCTAGTGAAAGTATTTATGTCTTTGTTAATTAACTCACACATGGGACATTGTTATAGAGAACCTGGAATACCCAGTGTGTGCACTTCTGTCACCCCACCATGACCTCCCTCACAGCTTCCTGCAGGTGAACATCAATCCTGATGCAGAAGGAAGGAACGTACCATGCCTTTAACACATGGAAAAGTGACCTGATGGTCTCATCAAGACAAATTATTTGCAGGACATGCTGGTGCCAGAAGGTTCTGACTCTAATTCCAGACCACACAAAGCAAACCTAGTCGGGCACCCAAATCACCTGGGCAGAGCAGATTGCACCATGGGCCCCTCAACATGGGAAAGGCGCTTCCAGAACAGGAACACGTGCCCTGATTGTCGCTGCTGAGGGACAGCAGGGTTAGTGCAGGGTCAGCCCGGCCGGGCCAACGACCCTGTGGCCATACAGGAAGGGGTGGGAGCTGGGCAGTGGGACAGGCACAGGGCAGAGCTGCCAACTGGACACACCAGCACGAGGAATAGCACCAACCTGGGAGAGGAGAAACAGCCCCTGCCAGGCTGAGAATGGGCACTCACAGGGGCTCTGAGCCCTCTCAGAACTGTCCCAGCCCGTGTTTCTTTGCACACACATCTCACCAACCCAACAGGCACGTGCCCATCCATCCACAAGGCTTACCAATTAGTACTTCAGAAAAAAAGTGAAAACTGATGTCTTCAGAACCAAACTATTGAAGTTGGGAAATTAAAGCTATTTTAACCACTTTAGATCTTCTTCAAGTGCAACTAAACGTTTGAAAAATCCCTTAGTTCTGAGGCTGGATTTGAAATGCTATTATTTCAAACAAGAATTCAATATTCCTGAATGTAAAAGAGCTGCTTCAGCACAAACCAGGAACACTCTGGCTACACAGAGCATCTTCAGGAGTAACTTTCAGGTTCAGCTCTGTTCTCCACTCTCCTCAGGAACCTCACAGAACCCCCAGGGTTACAGTGTAGTGTCAGTTTTAGTCGTATCACCAACACATGGATGACATGGGAAAGCATCTTCTTCAGGGAAACAACCGTTTCTTCCAAGCAAACTCCTGAACTCCTTGAGACCTTCTTTCACATTGTGTCAGCTTACAAAACACAAGGAATTACTTGCTATTCCCCTACTCCCTCTGCAGATGCATGTTTGCCACTATAATTCAACACAGAGCTGTAGGAGGAAGGAGAGGCAAAAGCAAAAAGCCGACAAAGTTGTCTTATCACTGTTTATAAGCTCAAAAATTCCATGCAAGTTTTCTCACAACTGTTGATATCCTGACCTCCCCTTGGATTTCAGGTTTCAAAGCCGAGGTTTCTGGGTTTGATGTTCTACCTCTAAGCAAAGCTCAGCTAAGTGCTCTCTGTACACCGTGTCTGAAACACACAGCACTCGTTTGCTCTCCTGCAGCCCCCACGGTGCAGAGCTTGTAGGTCATCACACTTTGGAGATGGGCTGAGAGGTGCAAGGGCTCAAAACGAACCAAACCCCCCCCGACTCGCACAACAACTGCTCCACAACATCCTTTCTACAGTTCCTGGGCTCACTGCACCAGAACACTCCTGGTTTCTGGTTTTCACTCTTGTACTGAGTACCTCCCCTGTTTTTGTCCAGCTACAACTTCCCTGATAAACCGTGCCTACTTTTTCCTTGGGCAGTGACACGGAGCCATTATCAAAACAAACACACACCAAGAGTCAGAGGATTTAGAGAAACCCTCAGTTCACAGGCAGACGCTGAGTTTTCCCCAAACACCCCGGTAACTCTCACACGTGCACCGCGTCTGCTTCCAGGCTCCCAGAGCGCCTTTCTGCCACAATTTCCCTTCCTCTGAAGCTACCTCAAAGTCGGGGGGCCATAGCTCGTCCCTGAACGCAGTCCCCGCTCCCTGCCCGCGGGTCACACGCCCCGTGTATCTGTTCGTCACTCTCCAACAGCTCCGCGGCCCTTGGACCGGCGAACCGGCAAACCCGCACCCCGGGCCGGGGCCGAGAGTCAGCCCCGTCCGCCCCAGCCCCGTCCCCCTCCCTTACCGCCATGGGAGCTGCCTTCGGCTCCACACGGCCCGGCCGGCTCGGGCAGGGGGCAGAGGGCCCAGCACAAACACCGCCCGTTCCCCCCGCTCCGGCGGGGCCCGGGG